>VWPU01019311.1:0-46404 GCA_013398955.1 Callaeas wilsoni
AAACACCTGCCCAAACCGAGACATCAGACTAACCTGCATTTCCCATGGAAAGATTTTTTCACTAGTATTAATAGTTTTACAGGAATTTTGCAGTGGCTATTTGTGAACTGAGCTATCCTCAGACATCTCTACTGGTTCTTCTATTTTCAAACCATAAGTCTAGCATGAACTTTTTTCTTTGTGGGGAAGGGACAAGAAAACATATACTTTCAGGATAGTGTTCCCTCCTTCTCCATCCTCTCCCTGTCCAAAACTGTGCTTGTGAAACCTAAATGCATTGAATTCTGATAGCATTTAGAGGATCTGGGTTGCATCAGTCTGCGGTAGTTCCTTTCCCAGTGTTGCTCAAGGGTCAAATTGGGTGAAAAAAGGGTTTTGATAAACGAAGAATGTGTAATATGGGGAGCTGTGAGGCTGCGGGCACAATTTACCTTAGTGCCACCAGCCAGACATTGAATGAAACCTGTGTGTGTGGTACTTTGAACAAATCAAGACTTAAATCAAGATGAGTTGCAGTCAGCAACCCACAAAATCCTACATTAAGGAGCCAAACACAAGATATGCTTGTCTTGAAGTCCATAACTTGCTCTGCAAGTGCTCACTGCATTATTTCCAGTGCGAGCCACTGTTAAGCGTGGCTTGACTTGTTTTGTAAGTGTCTGCTGCTTGATTCGGCGGTGTTGTGACCTAAAAGTGACATCACCATGACCTATAAAACACAGTAATTCTTAACTGATCCATACAGTCTGACCATATGTTAGCCCTGGACTTAACACTGAATATTAAAGCAGTAAATGGCAGTGTTTGCTTCCCCTCCCAGGGAGTGATGGTGGGTCTGCCAGTCACACTCCAGAGTGCAGATAACAAGGTTCTGCTGTGGCTTCTTACAGATATGGCTTTCATGGTTATCCCCAACAACATGAAAAAGATTGGTTATTGCTCATATTTATAAACTCTTAAGTGAATAGTGCAGTGAGACTTCAAATGACATTTAAGAAACTAAATCAATATTATAGTAGCACCTCTTCAGCATTCTTGTCTTGTGTCAGGCAGAAAACAGTAAGCCTGGCTATAATAAACATGCACGCATGCTCAAGGCTATATTTGTATCAAGTAAGTTGTGATTCCTCTTGGGAGAATATCCAGCACAAGCTCCCTCTTGTACAACACTGTACTGAGTGTGTCTTACAAATCCACCATATATAGTTTTGGTGCTATCCTGCTTTATTTAATCTAGTAGTCCTAAAATTCCTTCTGGATCACATAATTTTTTATTTTAGTCAGATTGTGAGGATTCTAGAAAGGGCAGTATATAGGCACAGCTACTATGAGTCATCAACTGGTTCACATTTAAATAGATAGCTCATATTCTGGGTAATTTTTTTTTCTTTGTAGACCATGAATCCTGCCTTTCCTCAACTGTTTTAATTCTCCCACCAGGATTTTATGGTCATCAGAACAGTAAAACCAAATTCCTGTCAGTAAAGCTGAATCTCAGCTGGTTCATTCATAAGGAAAAATGAAGCTGAGTTAATGCGGTGATACAAAATCTTTTTATTTACTGTATCTTGTTCAAAAATAAATAAAATTCCTTCATAAATTTGGTCATACAAAATGTGATCCTCTTTGCTACCAGATGCTTCTCCAAACTTCCAGCTCCTACTTGCTCTACTAATCCCTCCTCTTCATAGTCATGTTGTGCTACACTCATTGAGTCTGTCTGACAGAAACAGAGAAGCTTCTCATTTGATTTGCTCTTATTTTCTTAATAATAAAAAGAATCCAGCCAGTATGATCACAAAATACCAAAATCATTTTAAAATGAAGAGTCCTCTACTGTTCTTCCCAGTGTCTGCTTATGACCTTTCTTGTAAGCATGACCTTTCTAACCCTCGTCTGAAGGAACAGCCTGTTTATACCCAGAGATGGAACTACTGACCTTGGCTGCAGCATTGCAATTACACTGTGTCTATGCAAAATTCAGGTCACTGGTCATTTTTTACCTCAACAGAGCAGAATTAGCACTACAGTGTCAGCTTGACGTTAATGACTCAAATTGTCTTTAATGAAATGAAAGATATTTTGCATGACCTTGTTGGCCAGGGTGAATAGCAGAAAAAAGAAGGCAACTCTGTGATACATATTGCCTCATTTGTTTCTACAGGTTCCCTTGGTCTAAATTACTGCAGTGATGCAGTCAGCTTTCCTCATCATAATTAGCTGTGCTGAAAACCCTCTCATTATGACTATCTTTACGGGGCAAAGGTGGTGTTGAGCAAGTGTTCATGTAGTGTTCTGTGTGGCTGGCAATTGCAATGTGCTGATGCTGCAGTAAGTGTTCAGCTTGTTCCAGGCTCTTTCACCAAGACCGACTTCAAACATTGAAATGGGAACCTGAATAGCCAAACTCAGCATCTCGGAACACCCTTTCAGAGTCAGCATGAGGCCTGCATGCAGTTTGCGGTGCCAAGTTTGTGGTGCCATGACGGCAGTGTGGAGCAGCCTGTGAAGGAGAAACCATAGCTGGGGCAGCCGGAGTGCTGCCGGCTGGTGCGCAGACACGATGGAGCGAGTGTGTATTGGGCTGGCCGGCTGGAGAGAACGGGACCCATGCAGGACGGGGCAGCAAGTCATTGCTGCGTTGTCATCTGGGCAAGGAAAGATGAGTGTTACAGCTGTGGTGGTTACGTACTGTGAATGTATAGAGAATCTGGGAGCAGGGCTGTCCATGCCCAAATATTGGGAATAGGTGGATTTAGTGGAGGAGGTGTGGGTGGGAAAGCAAGCCTCCAAATGCCTGCACTTAGCAATGATAATGCACCAGGGGCCCGAGTGTGCTGTGTTAGTCAGGAGACCTCCTTCCTCTGGGGTTACTTCCCAGAGGGCACTGCAGATTTGAATCTTTACCAGCTTCCTCCATTAGCAGACTTCTTGCATCCTGTGTCCCTGTGGTTCACAAGCACAGAACAAAAGCCTTCATGGTATATTCCCCTTTCCTGCACAGCACTGTCTTCTCTGTCTCTTGTGTGAGTTCATAC
Organism: Callaeas wilsoni; assembly: GCA_013398955.1. Taxonomy (NCBI): domain Eukaryota; kingdom Metazoa; phylum Chordata; class Aves; order Passeriformes; family Callaeidae; genus Callaeas; species Callaeas wilsoni. The sequence goes on from VWPU01019311.1 coordinate 3,039, forward strand.
AGCTGCAGGCAGTGAAAAAGAAAGTCCAGGCTGTTCCAAAGCGTGTGATGAGAAGCAGACCTGGCTGTCAGTGAAGTCTTTATCCAAGAAAATTAATAACTTGAAGATCATGTAGGGGATATAGAGATGAACAGATCTTTTTTTAAGTAGGTGAATAAACCCCTGAGTGTAAAAATAGGTGAAGAAAAGGGCAAGAAAAGTGAGTGGCTTGGCATAATCCCTAGGAAAGGAGATATGGGACTAGGTGGTGTAATTTCTAGTTCCTAATTCGGTGTTTGGTTGTCTGGACTACGCTTCCCTCTGCTGCCCTGTCTTGAATTTCATTAATTTAATTACTTCAATGACAATAGGAGCAAGGTCTTAGACTAGTATTTTCAGGGACAGTTGAGGGAATCAGAGACTCAGTACTGGTTTCCAGAGGGATTTTGTTGGTTTTGAAACCAAGTAGAAAGGTCAAGATTTCAGTTACTTGTAAATGGTGGCTTAGGGGATTTGAAATTCCTTTATTTGCCTCCTGCTTCCTAAGTAGGAGGTAAGAAGAACTGTGTGGAACCTGGTCAAATTGTCAGTTGATTGTTATATTTGTTGGCACTTGTATATAACCACGGAGTTCCTTCATAAATATGTTCATATGCCTCCTGCAATACGTTTTTAAGGCAACTAAAAATAAATGTAAAACTATGAATCATGTGATGAGTAGACTTACAATAAAATCACAGTATGACCTACTGGATCCATGTCTTGAACGCCTCAAAATGTGTCAATATGGGCAAGGCTGAAGATCAGAAACCTGAAACGGACTCACTGAGGATCTACTGACACCTTGGGCAGGGGAAAGGACAACCTGTGACTGCATGAATATTCACAATGAGGGGTGAGGCAGAAGTTGGTTTTCCCTCTTCATCAGCCTAACTGTATGGGTTTCCGACTATGTCTGCTACAGAAGAAATAGCAGTATGAGTAGATCATGCAGGCATAATATAGACCCTCCTTTAATTTCCTGAGTATGGAAGGCTTCAGAGTGCAGCTCAGATGTAGCCAGGCTGGGAGCTGGGTCAGCCTGAGGGTCTCACCACTCTGAAGGAGCTCAATGGGAAGAGTGAGAAGGAGACTACCTGAACCATAAGACATAGTGTATAATTTTTTCCCCCATTTTCATACAGATGTTCAAGGAGTCATGCATGCAGTTATCTTTGCGTACCATGCACACCAAATTTTCACTGCCAGCTGCACTCTGAATGCAGGTCACATGCAGCTAAATACACATGCAGCAGGTTCAGAATGCAACTCTTCTTCAAACATGCAATGTCAGTGTAAAGCATGAGAATTAGGGACTCACAGCTGAAACCTTTGCCATTAGCATGCAAAGGAGTTCCAGTATCATCAGAGTTCCCTGTGCTTTGTCTTACCATAAATGGATCATGAATAAAACATTCTGAGTCATGGAGAAGAGTGCAGCTCCCATAATTGCAGGTGAGTGTTGTAAAGGTGGGATGGCAACACCTGCAGCTCCATCCCACTGTAGGACATGGGAGTGACAGAGAAACAGTAATCCTGGCTCCATGAGCCAACCACCTCAAAAGCCTGTCTGCCTGCACCGAGTCATGTGTGCACCTGCAAACATCCCAGCTCTGCTGGGGTGTCAGGCTGGAGTTTATGTCCATCCCAAGACGTGGCTGGAGAGCTTAGAGAATGCCTTTCTAGTGCAATTCCTCTATTGACATTTGTCTTTCATAGGCAAGTGCTGTCCAGCATTGAACAGATTTGCCTCAATGAAAAAATTCATACATGTAAACATTTATTCATGTTTGCAGAACTGCAACTAAAAAGGGGACAGACCTGACTTTGAGAAAAAGAGTCCTTTCAGGATTTGTGGAAAGCTGTGGTCATTTACCACTTGCGTTGTGTCCATGGCAAAGATCCAGCAGGAACTGTGGTGAAACCTGCCACCTCTAAAGCTTTTCTATAGGGATAGGGACACTAATGGCAGAAGAAAGAGGTCATATTTAGGAAAAGAAAAGCAAAGCATCATGTCCAGATTTGCCCTCTGTACAGGGTTCACTCTGTGAAGAAACACCTTCTGCTTCCTCCTCTACTTCTGTTGTGGGTGACGTGTAAAACGGGCACACAAATACAGCACGCACACGCCTGTCGTTCCAGCTGCAGCTCTCATTAGAAAGATCTAACCACATACTTGTTCAAGTTACTTTCTAAACCCATCGTGATTGGTATTGTGTCATGTTTCTTGGAAGCAGCCTGCTTCAGGTCACAGAGTGTAATTAAAGGCAATTAATGCAATTACTCACAACTGTGCTACTGATAATGCTCCAGATGCCATTACAGCACTGTGCCTCCTGCTGCTGGTCCTCACAGGCTGTGCCTTTGTGTTCTCCTAGTGTTGTCATTGTGGTTAAACCAGGGGGCTGAAAATGGGAGTACACTTTATTGCTAGTAACTCCCGTCTCTCTGAAAATTTCAAGTGTGCTAGGCAGAGCCTAACCCCATTAGTTTATTCACTGACTGATGAAGAGTAAGAAAGAGAGAAGAGTGAAGATTGCCATAGAAAATGATCCTAGTTGAAAGGTTATTAAGAAAATATACGAAAAATTGTGTTTTACAGTAATCTGTTCTACAACTAAACGTACGAAATGTGATTTCTTCTAATGAGTTTTATAATTATGGAGTAAATTTTCAAAGGAACTATAACTTTAGGCAGTAAAATCTGAAAGACTTGAATTAGCTGTGAACTTCAAAATTTTCCTTTGCAATCCAGCCCTGCCTTTCCCTTTTGTCTAAGCCACTGCCAAGTAATTTACAGTTCAAGAAAGGCTAATGGAGCTATAAACAAAGCACAGATGCCTCTCACATTTCCTTTATTGGGCTGAGGTATGAAAATAGCCACTGCTTCCAGAGAAGGGCACACATGTAATTATAGAAATACCTCAAGTCTCCTGCTTATCTGCAGAACACGTACACCATAAACCATCTTTCACCTTTGGTGGGGCTTGCTTAGGGGGCTGAAACCTACCTCAATTCACTCCCTGCCCTCTGGGTTTATTTTTGTAAAGTGAGTGTTGGAATGCTTTTTTTCACTGGGATGATTGTTAAACTCGTTAACTCTCTAAAGCAGGATTGACTACTGTAAGTTCGATTTTAAAAGCTGTCTCAGATAGATAGTGGTATATCTTTGGATCCCCTTGTGAGCCCGTCAATCACTGCAAGCGCATTAAAGTTCAACATTTCCCACTTGCACCAGCATGAAACAAAAATATCTCATCTGAGGTGAATGGTGGTGAAACAGTTTTATAGCGATGCAGTTGTGACTGAGTTCATTAGCACCAGGTCAGGGGTGCCTCCTGTTCTCCTGGGCCTTTCTCAAAGTGCAAGTTCAGCAGTGCTGGAGCCTGGGCAAACAGCACTGTCCTGCAGCAGCTGATGTCTACAAACACATCCTGTCTCCAGGACCAGATCCTGCTGCTGCTGCTGGGACAGGGGCATGGGGCAGTCCAGGAAAGCCAAAGGTTTCATCAAAGACAGCTTAGTCCATTTCCCTTCTTCCCATGGGGGTGGTTGCAGTAAAGGGGAGTCTGTGTCCTTGGAAAAATGCAGTAGGATCCATATAAGGCTTTGTTTGAAGAAGGCTAACTGTGAGCAGATGCTGGTCTGATGGTCAGAATCACTGAAAGCAGGGTGTGTTAGTGCATACAGGGGTGTTTCAGGACACGAATGCAAATGAGCAGGTCAGCAGCCTGCACAGGCACCTGGCAGTTCACTCCACCATTTGCTGAAGCCATGTTTCCTGGCTCTGGGAGCTTGCAGGGCAGGTGGTCCTGTCAGACACAGGCTCTGTGCAAAGCTGAGGCTGACCTTCAGCTCTTTAGTAGCTAGCAATGCCCTGCAAGCTAGCTACTACATACACATATGTACCAGCCAGAGGAAAATCTTTCCAGACTGACAGTGTTCATAAGCCCTGATATTAAGCATTTGCATCTCAGCTGACAAAAGTCATGGTTTGATTTTTATGTCTGCTCAGAAATACCACTGGTCAAAGCACAGCCGAGTTCCAGCTAAGACCTTGGGACCCCTCACAGCTCAGGGCTCTTTCCATGCACTCCTGCCTGACACCAAACTTTGAGTGTTTGTTCCACTGAGAGTGTGGCTCACAAGCACTTTGGAGAGCAGATCTTTACTTAGATGATATGGCTATAAAGGCAGGTCAGAAATCAGGATCTTAAGACAGGATTTAGTAGTTCTAATGTTAAAAGGGAAGCTTTGTCTACCAACATAGGGCGTTGTTTCATTTCTGCTTTCTACAGTCCATACAATGGCCAGAAGCCCTCAAGACTTTCACCCTCTGTATGGTTTCTCCTATCCAGCTTTGTAGAGTGCATCAAGCATAAATCAGGTATGCAACTACTCAGTGTAATTTCCCCTCAGCTGCCCCACTTCTTCCATTCCCGTTTCCCTCAAACCCACAGTGTTTGTGTGGACTAAGGTGTTCTCATCTGGGGATTGGCATCCCTGGCCAGCCCAGCAGCACCACAGCACAGAAGTTGTCCCTCTATATGTGATCATGAATGTTACCTTAAGTGTCATTGCAATATACAAGTGAGCAGGAGCTTTTCTGCTGAATTCAATTACACCTTCTCGTGATATTTAGAGCACGTTCACTACAGGGATGTGACTATTGGGAAGGAGAAGGTAAGAAATAACATGCCACTGATGAAGGTGAGAGCCTTAATCCAACTTATAATGGGCTACCATGGCAGGCTTGATGAATGCAGCTTAGTTTCCATGAAACAACCACTACAGCTTTCACAAGAGTGCTCAGTGTGCCATCATCCACTGCATCAGGTCTGTAGAGCTTTGCATCACCCATCTGTTGACAGCTATGGCACAAACATGTTTGTTTGGAGAGTGTCCTTGCAGCCATGCCTCCAAACACAGAGCAGATCCCCTATGAACAGTGGCTATAGAATAGCCCCTATTTGAACCTCCTCTGTTTTGTGGGAATTGGTGTGAGGTATGCCAGGGCTGTGTTTCAAATGATGCACATCCTGGTTGTTGGGGAAAATTAAGACTAGGAAGACTGGCAACTTGAGTGGCTCCTGAGTCCAGAATCATAAAGTCTAATCCCATCTTCTACTGTCAGAAACAGTGGATAAGATGTGAAATATTACCTTAATGATCAGTTTATTTTATGCTTTGATCTCTATCCACAAAGCCATTTAGTAGTCAAAGTTCTATTGACTTGAGCCTTTGCCTTAATTTCATTGTTGTGAGTCCCCTGAACACCCTGGTGCAACCTGGCTGATGGAGCATACAGACAGAACCAGAAGAGCCAGAGCACAGTCTGACATGTCCTTAATGTCACCCCACTCTGCACAGGTGTTTACAGTAATGCTGATGTTTTATGTCCAACTCAGACGGAAAGAGAGGATAAGGAGGACTTGTAGTCATGGTTCTAGCAAGAGGAAGAGGAACTGAAGGTGTATAGGAACTGTTAGCAATCTAGTACTAGACACTGTTAGCAATCATCTGTGGTCAGTCAGTTCTGCTATGTGAACTAGGATTTGAGCTACAGCTCTGAATTTTCTTTGTCTGCCTCTGAGTCACTGCCAAACACTGACAGGCACCTCTGATCTTGATTTGCCACAGAAAAAAGCAAGCTTTTCTCTCAGCTCTGTAATGTACTTTGGATTTGACCTAGAAAGTTCATCTCTGGTAGAGAAAGACTCCTTCATTGCCTGGTATTTGTGATTTTTTTATGATGATAAAGTTACCAATCATACAGAAACTTCAAAAAAATTATCCATGAATTGCAGAGATGAATCAGCAGAGCTCTTGGTAGGTGTCAATTTACAGGCCTTGCCTAGTGATCAAATAAACTAAAATCTCTTGCCACATTACTTCTGATTCATCTAGTTTCTCAGTGGGTAGTTATAAAAAACTGCAATTTAAAATATTTATTGTATCATTGTTAAATGCATGTTGTAGTTTATATTTGTAGTTTGATTTCAGCACAGAGAAGCTCTAAAAACCTTTGTCTATTGGTGCTCCCTAGTGGTGAAGTTTGCCTTCAGTAGAGCTGGAGGTATTTTGCTAGTTATTGTGCAATTCCATATCTTAATTGATTCAAATCACCCAAAAAGCCTCTTTGGAGATGTAAGGTCATTCACACATTGCAGATTTGCAGGACTGAGCTTTCATGTGGCACAGGGCCTCTATGATGTGAAAAATGTACATTGCACCAAAGAAAATCCTTTTTCCCTCCTGGGCTTTGTTCATTCCTGTCCTTAGTGTTAATGTGCTACATGAATGGTCCTAAATAAGATGAGATATGCCATTCTTTTTCTCACTCTGTGTCAGACAGAAAGCCAGGCACCAATGCAGTGTGCCTGGCTGCCTTCCCGTAAGTCTGCCAGGCTGAGGACAAAGCGCTTGTGGAAAGGGCCTTGATAAATGCCAAACTGGCCTCACTCATGGCCTGAACTTCATGAATTTGAGAAATATCTGAGAGAAGAGGAAATCCCACAGCACATGTCAACTCTTGCCTGCAAAACAACTGTGCACAGCCATGAACCACAGCTCCATGCCCCATGGAAACTGCCACTAATCCTTGGCAAGGCTGACTGGATCAGATTCTGCAGAGAAATGAAATTTGTCCCAGGATGGGCCCTGGAGAAAGCAACAGGGCCAGAGAATCACAACTTCCTGCACAGAGGCAGTGAGTCTGAGCTGGGAAGGGGTATACTGGGGAAGGAGCACAGCCTGGGGGTGCACCCAGTTCCCTTCACCTCTTCCCAGTAAGGTGGCTTTCAGGTCCTGTTTTAATCAAACAAGGTGACTTGCTTTGATTGATAATTATCAAACTTGTTTGGTAGTAGTTACCACTTTTTATCAAGGATCTTTATTGCTTCACACTGTTCTTTTTGAAGTTTTTCTGTCCTTTTGTTTTTCTGTCAGGCAGGATCTTATCTTCCTATTTTTAGTGTTTTCAGAAACGTGTTACCTCTTTCAGGAAGATGAGATCTACCATCACACTGTCTGGAAGTAAATTGAAATAAGCCTGTGGAACCTGTAAAGGAAGGAAAACTGAAAGGAAAATTTCAGTTTGTAGCAGTTGCCTTATGTACACACATTACTAGACTTTCTGTCCCCATGCAAGAAAGCTCAGCACAGCAGACGGCCCCTGCAGCTGCAAAGTGTATTTCCAGTGGCCTGGAACAGAGCCTTTCCCCCATGCACTTTTCATAACTTGAGTCAGCTTCTGAAAGGTGGTTCCCAGGGAGCATCCAAAGCCTGTAGGCAGGCAATACACACCCTGTATGCAACTTCCTTGCTGCAGACAGATGTTGCTGATAACATTGGGGAAATCAGCTGTGGCACAACCTGCTGCCTCCTGAACTCTAGCTGTGCCTGCAGGTACTCATGATACCACCATCTCAATCGAGCAGAGTTAGTTGTATGAAATGACAGGTATTTTCTCCTGTCTTTTATCAAGAACACTTGTTAAGCTATGGGGTACAAGTGCCTCACAGCTCTCTTTTCCCTCCTGTTTGATAGCACTCCAGCACACCATTTCTCATAGAAGAACTAAACACAGATGCAGTATCCAGCATGTCTTGCTGGGTGGTGCTTTGGGGATTCCAAATCTGGTCTTGTTCACTGTCTTAGACCTCAGCACCCGTCTCTCACTCCAGTGCTCCTGTGCCTATGGCTACCAAGAGGGAGTTAATTTGTTGAATGACTTAAACAATGACAGAAAGTAATTTAGGCAGCAACTGCAAATGGGAGACTGTGGTCTGCCACATGACAGACACTGCGTGTAGGATAAAGTGGTGGTGCCCGCTCATGTGCTGTGATGCTCCTGGTCCAGCCATGAACCTTGAGCCAGGCTGATGAAGCAGAACAAGAGCATGTGGCCAAAACCCTGCCATCCCTCCCCTGCATTCATCCCTCTGTGGCCTTGCAGTGGTGGCTGCTGCAGGCTCCTTGCTATGGTGCAGGAGGTGCTCTCTATTACAGCCAGTATTATGGAGGATGAGTGACTCTCTTCTGGGACAGACCAGGTCAGACTCTTATTCAGATAGTGCTTCCTTCTCCCTTGGAGTCTGGTTTGGAAAGCAGGGTGCTGTGCAAAGAGTGGCTGCCTTTCCACCCACCTTTCATGATGAGGCGAGGTGGCTGAGTACAGAGTGAATGAGTACATGCCTGCATGCAGCATTTCTGGTTGATTCCAGTCTCCTCTTCTGCTGGTAAGGTGCTTTACAAGCATGGAACCTGGGATTCAGTATCTCCGTAATTTTGGTTCTTTACTGTGTGATAGATGAAACCTACTTCTTAAGCATTTCAAGCCCTGGCAGAAGGGGTGTTTTTTTGGTTCAGGGGAATGTGTTTATGCTGTAATTGTGCTGGGGCAGGCCTGTAGTCATGCTTCTGTCTGTCTGAGCCATTGCTGGGTGCTCAATGGAGATAAAATCCAATGTGGTTTCTAAAAGCAAAAAGCTTTAAGTTAATTTCCAGGTAATCTGTGGGCTAAAGAAGTGATGAGACAGTGCCCTGAAAACAAAGGAAGGTGCTGAGCTGGGGTTTCCCTCCTTGGCTCCAGCCCAACCATTACCATGGGGTACAAGCAAGAGGGCTGAAACCCAGCAAAAAATGTTTGTGCTGGGTCCTCCCTGTGATGCGAGCAGTAAATGTGCATTTCAGAGCTGAATACCCTGAACTGGGCCTAATCCAGATCAAAAGATCCTAAAGATATTTTCAGAAGCAGTGGCTAGTTCTGCTTCCTGCTGCCCTGAAATTACCTTGGTCAGACTCACTCACACCCACACTCCCCAACCTGATTAAGTCCTTAGTCCTGCTGATGCTGCAAATACTTCCAGATTATTAATTAAAATCAAGGAAGCAGAAAATTCTGCATAACAGAAAGAATGCCTGACTTTGTTCATTCAGAAAAGCAGCTGAAGAGAGAAGCTGATTCCAAACCGTGCCTCATAAAACCTGAATCTTCGTGTCCAATCCTTGGACATAAATAGTTTTCCTCCACAGATGCTGCTGTTTCACAGAATCCTCCACGCTGATACAACCCCTCTTCTCAAAGCCTTGACTCTGCTCCTCAATCCCACACCTCCTTCAGCTCTGCAGTGGCAGCCAGCGAGGAGGCAGAGGCACGGGATCCCTGGTGAAGCAGAGCACAAGCGACAGGTGCCTGGCTGCCACCGCTATGCCATGCCAGTGGCACTGCCACCCCTGTGCTCAGACAGCCCAGTGAGGGACCGAGTACATAGGATGTTTTATGGTTCACTTTTCCTATTGCCACAGGATATGTCAGAACAGCTCAGTACTGAAGCCATTCAGATAGCCTTTTCTGCTTAAAGGTGTACTTTTTTGTTTTGTTTTTGTTTTTGATTTTGTTTCAATATCCCTTCTCATGGGGGCCACAAATGGAGGAAAACCAACTCTCTGAATTTTTAAATTAAGTGCAAGGTGTATTTTCCTCCCACTCCATCCTGATAGTAAATTTTCATCTGCCATGTAGGGGTGAAAGATTTCTCTTGCGCTTTGTTTTCAGGAAGATTTTGAGGAGAAAAGATATCTAGTGAATAGTATCACTTTATGCTCTTAAAACTCCAGATTTTATCAGAACACAGACAGCTGAAGCTACGTCTGAAAGATCAGCGTGAGATGAGGGATATAGTGCAGTAAACTCTTGCTGTTCATTATCTGAAGAACTGAAGGTTGGTGGTAATAGTCCACAGATACAAATTTTATGGGACAGGATGAACAGCTTTTCACATCTCTGTACATGGAGTATATGGAAAACACCACGGGGATGTCACTTAAACTGACAAGCTGTTTGATTTGTGTTTTGCTTACCTCTCAGAAAATGTTGTGGTGTTTGCCCCCTTCCTTCTGTTCTTTCCCCTTTGCAGTTCTAGACTTTCTCCCTTGAGCAGAGGTTTCCAGTGAGAACATGGGCTGCTCTAAGAGGGGAGTTAGCGGTTGACTTGGGAGAATAACGTAGTTTTTCTGAGTATGAGGAATTAGATATAGGATGAAATAGATGAGACAGGATCTTGTGAAAGCCAGCTAGAAATGCTACAGTGTCAGACAGAATACTCACTGAATTTCTTTGAGGTAACACTTCTACATTCTTTGAAAAATGATCTTTTATACAGACATTGCAGCAGAGATGAAGAGATGTTATGTTTGTTTTGCTGGATAAATATTTCTTGTAGAAATAGTGAAACCGAGGCCATAGACATTTCTGAAGTCTGGGGACAGTAAAATGGCATCTACGCACTGACCTCTTTGGGCTGTTCCCAGTTTCATTCCAGTGTTAATGCTTTGGTCTTTAAGGAATACTGCACCAAAACTTGAGACCAGAGACTCGGTAAGGCACAGAAGATATGGGAATATCTTTCCGTGTTGATGCTTTTCCATGCGAAAATCAGTTCTAAAAGGTAACCTGGTTTGCACAAGCCATCATTTGCCATATTGCTGACTGAATTTGTAAGTGCTTTTGTCTCTAGCTGACTGTCAGGACAGAAGGTGAACACAAACACTAGGGTATTGTCCACTGTTCAAGATGCCCTTGAACATCCTGTGGGGTAAGGGAAAGATGCACTTATGCAAGTTTTAACCTCCATCCAGGGCAGAGAGGCTGAGATTGCTTTGAGGATATCTTGTATACAAAACCCATGAGAAACAGGTATAAAATGGAGAGCAGTCCTTCAGTGACAGGCAGTGAGCTGCCTCGCTTGTGAAAAACTCCTTTCTTTAGTCACCTTGGTGACAACATGAGTGCCTACTTTCTTGTTCTGGTCCAGACCCTTCATTCATCTTATCACCTTGCCAGCTTGCAGATGAGCTGACAGCCTCCTGGGGCACATCAGCAGCTGCATGCAGCTTTGCCAAAGAGTGAGTTAACCCAAGCAGTGCTCTTTGCTGCTGTGGCCCATACGTTTCAGGCAACTGATTTAATTTCACATGACCTCCCATCTAAGCATTCAATATAGATGCAATTGTGCTGTTCTCAAGCCCTGGCTGTGGTGTGAGGTACTACTGCCCACCTCCACCTAACATTTCTGTTAATGCTGTGTTTGGAGTTTTCTGTGAGCTTCTTCTCTAATTACAAGTGGCTTTTTTGGTAAGACTTCTCTTGTAAAAGACTGCTTTTACACTATGTGAAATGTCTTTCCTCTGTAATCTTCTAAAATTTAAAAACTCTTTAGTAACTCCTTTTCTTCCTGATAAGAAAAAGTAAAAAAATAGTTTCTCAGCTAGAAGGTTTTACCCATCTGCATTATATACTGTGAACGCTGACTTGCAGCTCACAGCTGTGGTTGGTTTCTGCAACACTGGGAGAAATCAGGCATCTCCTCTTTGGGGTCCCGCTGGGGCCAGAGGGGCTGCCCTCAGTGAGCTGTGAATGCTGAGGTTTAGAAGATAGTCTCTGGGGGGTAAAACAAAGTATTTTTCACATAACTTTAAAAATCCCACCCAGCAGCAATGATAGAGCCAGTGATAACTATTTTGATTTCCTATGACAAGTTTACACAATGTAATAAGGATCTGGCAGAACATCACTTTGCTAATTTTGCACTCAAGTTGTGTAACAACGCTTCTTGGCCAAGCTCAGAATTAAAAAAAATCTGAAAAGGCAACTGGAAAACAAAGCTATGCAGGAAGCTCTGAGGTTTTTTTCCCAAGGATACAGATGACCTTGGATCCTAAAAAATAGGGAAATATGTTTTGAGGACTCTGACATCTTGACATGTTTCTGTCAGTTCAGTGGAGTCAAGGGGATTCAATGCAGGATTGCCCTCTGCATGGAATCCATGCTGGGTGTTTGGGATGTCAGGGATTCTGTTTCATACTGTGATTATTTTTTTAGGGCAAACTACTTCACTGTTTTATCATTGCTGTTTCTGTTCTGCATATGTGTATTCTCTCATCTTGCATTTTAATCCCTGCCTTGACACCTCAGTCATGAGGTGGTGCCCATGCTGCAGAACAGAGGCTCTCAGTCCTTATCTGCCGGCAGCACTCCCCCAGGGTCAGTGCATGGATCTCGCCACAGAGGGCAAAAGGCAAAGAGTTGTAAATAACCTCAAATGTATTTGGACTTTTGCTTTCTCTGGGAACCCCCCTGTTGTGGAGATGGTGCAGCAGCAGCCAGATATTTTGCCTTAGCCTGGACTCTGTCTCCTGTTTCCTTGTGAAAGCAGTACTGAGTTACGAGCATGAGCCTTCTTAACAAATTCTCACTCTCTTGCTGTCAGACTGAAGGCAGAGAGGTTGTGCAGCTGTCTCGGGCAGCACAAGGAGACCTGCAGTGCCTTGAGCCACTATGGCCTAATGCAAATATACTTTGATTCCTCTTGGCTCATCCTGGGCAGCTGCATTTGTACAAAGAGGTGGTTCTCCACACCTCTGTAGAACACATCTCCCTGGGGGTGCAGGTGCAGAGGCCATTTCGTTCTGAGCACTCCTGCCACCAGATCAATCTGCCTTCATTAAAAGATAACCAAATCAAACAAAGCCTCTGGCCTTTCATTTGAAGGACTGCAATAAACCACACCAGGGTCGCACAAGTCTGCAACATAGACTGACTTTTAAGGTAACAGTCTTATAGTAAGTTAAAAAGGAAGATTTTTTTTGTTGTTGTTGCCTTCAATGCACACAAGTTACAAGACCTGTGGAGAAGTGTTCTGTGGGGTTTGTTTTGTTCTGTTTCTTTAAAATGTTCAATTACTCTCTCATGCTAATATTTATATGGCTTCTGATGCACTGGTGGGTTGGTGTTTTGCTCACTGATGAAAATAAGGAGTGTTTTTCTATGTACAGCACAGCGAAGGAAGGAAGTAAGTAATTTTCTGTAGGGCTTCATCTCTTTTCTAAGCCAGCACTGTTGGTGCAAGAAGCCAGGAAATCAGGTAAGGAAAAAGATGTAGTATCTGTTCTCTTCTTGGTCCACTGGCAAGACTGCTACTTCCTGTGTCTTATCATATTTTGTATTTAATTGAAAGGCTTGTTCATTGATGAGCTTTCCATGTAAAAAGTGCTGCAAGTTCTCACTGCACAGCAGTGTGAAGACCTATTGCCTTTCTTTGCTAAGGCAGGAGGCAATGTTTTGATTTGATGCAATTTCATTTTTTTCAGCAAAGTATAAAAATCATAATAGCATACGTGGCTAAAAACCTAAAAGAAAAAACAATTGCACAATTCATTCGAAACTAAGTATTTTGGAGTATTGTTCTGAAATAAATACTTTGGTTTTTAAATGTTCTTTTGGGTTTGGGGATTTTTTTTGAGGTAAGCCAAATTTATAATGCTCTACTGCAGCAGCCTGACAAATTTAGTGTTGATTCAACCTCATGATGAGGTTTGCATTTTTTAATTAATATTTATTTCGTCTGGAAATTAATTTTTTTTTAAGTTTACTGAGTATTATTACTTCCTAAAGACTGCCTATAACCTTCTGTCTCAGTAAATAAAGCTTTATTGACCACTGGAGTGAGAAACAGGCTAGATATTCCGTTTCTACTGCTGGTGAAAAATTCAGATGAGCTTTGAATAGTGACGGTTTGCAGTTTCAACAGGCTAGTCAAAACTTTGAGAAGGGAGAATTCACTGCAATAAAATGCTTATGCAAAGGGGGTTTACAGGCATGTGAAAATGAATTGGTTACAGGCTAATAGATGGAGCTGCCTAGTCTTAAGGTCTTGTTTCTTGTTTTACATACTGTGTAGGAAGAACTCTCATATTTTTATTCTTCTAGAAAACATTTTTGAGGATACTTCTAAGCAATGCAGAACAATAGCAGATCTTTATTTGTCACATTCAATATAATTTATAAGCAACTTCTGAAACAGAAATAATGCACAGTTGTGGTTAGTATTCCTGATAAATAAGTGGCCAAAAAACCCATTGTGACTTCTGGTCCTTGAAGTATTGACTAAATTACTGCTATGTCTATCATGCATTATTCCCCCTTTCTAGATGCCTTGCTAAGCACCTTTTTATTTTGAAGCAGATTTATAGACTCTGCATATTAAAAGGGGCATCTCTGTAAGAACTCTGGCATAACTAAGTGATAGTTTCCTGAGCTTTTGTTGCTTGTCTCTGTGGTGTAGATGGACACCTTTGCCATGGCCGTGACTGTGCCAGTGCACCTGGTCCTGCTGAGCCTGGTGATTGGGAGCAGCCAGGGGTGCTACTGTGAACATTACCCATGGGGGTCGTGGTCTGCCTGCTCACAGACCTGCAATTTCGGCACACAGACCAGACACAGGTAGGGCTAAGCCATCTCACTACTTCTGTGTTTCTATTCTGTGAAAATAACACTTCTAGAGAGGGGCACCCATGTCCGAAGCTCCACCTTTCATCAGATATTGAGGAAAATTGTCATGCTCAAGTGTTTATTAGATAAATAGATCATCTTTTCATTGCAAGGCTTTAAAATTACAAAATTTTGTGTGTAGAGCATTACTGCCTGTGAGGCAGGGAGGGAAGGGAGGGCTAGAATTAAATGATTCTTGAGATCCCTTCCAACTCAGACCATTCTAATCCTGTGAGCCAGTGCCTCCAAACAAACCAATATCTGCAGATAGGTGTACTGAGGGCAGGACAGCCAGGTCCTACAGTGGCCTTGCTGGCAGCGTGCATTGGGCGTTCAGCCCCTGTGGACACACGAGGCTGGTGCTGAGTGCCCCGCTCTGGGAGCCCTGCACTGGGCACAATGCCAAGGGAGGGGCGAGCTCCAAATTTCCTCCCTGCACCATTAGTTTTATGACAACAGATGATGTCAAAGATTCAGCAGCATCAAATTTGATGCAGCTCTGTGGTATAATCTAAACTTGTGAGAAATCCCCTCTTTTCCTCCTGACTCTGTCTGTAGCTGTCCTCTGGGACATCTGAAGTGACATGAATCAAAAAGAATTGCTCTTTAAACTTAAGGCATATTTGGATTTTTCTTGTAATCAACGTTCTGCAGCTGCGTATTATCTCTCAAGGTTTCTTAGTTGGGTTAAAATCATTTTGTCAGCCTTCACCCAAAGGTAGAGAACACCTACGATCTGTCTATTCTTTCCTAGCAAATTTTTTACGTTTTTTTAGGCAAATAAGAATGGATGAATATTATAGCCAAAACTTCTGTGACCAGCTGTGCACAAAGCAAGAATCTCGTGCATGTAACCAGCAAACATGTCCTATCAACTGTCAGCTTGGAGACTTTGGCCCTTGGTCAGAATGTGATCCATGTGTTAAAAAACAAGTAGGTAGAAAATGTATTATATGGGTTAAATGCAAGAAATTATGCTAAAGAGATCTCGTTGTTTCAACTTTATGGCAATTGATTTGGAAAATGTCAGTTTAAATTAACAAGGGATATTTGTTATGAATTATACAGTAGGAGCTGGAGAGAACAAGTTAAAATAAGCAGATCAAATCAGAAAGGGGTGATTTAGTAGAGTAAATCCATTTATGAAACTGCTTGTGATGTTTATGATAAACTTGCTTCAAAGTTTCCGCTGCCATAATTAAATGTGAATTTTTCACATAAAGAATCGACTAAACTGTAAAGTGTTCATGTCTGCTTAAGCAGGAGAAAGTCACAGACTCTTAGTTTATCCATAGCATTTTGTATGTTTTAGACAAGAAAAATAGGATCAAATTGTCTCTTGAAAAGAGTCAACAAATTCTAAGTGCCGCCGGCTAGAAATTCTCAGGCTGCATCTTACACTGATAGTCAGGATCAGTTTGAGATTGCTGATAAGAAATACAGAGCACCATTCCCTGAAACTTCATAGCATGCACAAAAAAAACCACCCCGCTCAAGTAGATGCATTAATATTTGTGGGACAAACCCCCAGGATGGTGTTTTTTCCTCTTAGGCTTTTCTCTGGTGGCAATGGTAGACTTAGAGGTGAGACAGTAGAGAGGGAAGAAATGAAAAATCAGGTTAAAGTAAATTTGACCTAAACAAACTAAGCCCTGTCAAATGTAAGGTTGTAGAGGAAAGAGGGGAGTGGACAGCAGATTGCATGGGGTGGTTGTATGGCTGGTGGGCATGAGCGTTGAAGCTGACCATGAGAGCAGCTCCGAGGATCTGTGCAGACACAGTCTACGTCCCTCTACATGTACCCCTTGGCTTCAGAAATCCATGCCTGAAAAGCAATCCTGAAAAACCTTTCAGACGTCATAAGTATATCTTTACGTATAACTTTCTGATGCCCAAACAGGACGAGAAAGACACGCAAAGGTGTTCTATATGAGAGAGGTGAACCAGCCTGTGGGGTTGCAGCTAGGATGGACAGTGTGAGAGCAGAGTAAGGAGAATCAGTGAGAGATTGGGAGAAACCTTCAAGAGCTGAAAGGGAGTGTTCCTCTTAACTGTACTGATTTCAATACTCTTCTTATATGTCTCAGTTTCTTACCTTACATCCATATAGCAATGTATTAATTTTTACTAATTTGAAGTATTGATGCAGCATATATGCTTCTTCAAGCAAAAAGGTGCTTTTGTGGACTATGGTCCATCTTCCCCCACAAACTATAAAGACCATTGCTTGTGACCTTTATAAATAGGAACAACCAACAGAATGGAGGACCTGGCTTACAATGCAAGAGTGAAGACCAGGGAAAGCAAGTTCTCAGTGATGGGAAGGGATAAAGAAA
Source organism: Callaeas wilsoni (assembly GCA_013398955.1). Taxonomy (NCBI): domain Eukaryota; kingdom Metazoa; phylum Chordata; class Aves; order Passeriformes; family Callaeidae; genus Callaeas; species Callaeas wilsoni. Next base: position 19,725 of record VWPU01019311.1, read on the forward strand.
TGGAAGCTCTCACAAGTAATATAGTGAGTGTTATGGAACTGAAATGGAGTGTAAGGAATGGTTCTCATGAGCTTGAAAACTTTCTAGTCCTGCTCTTTGCACTCTCCCATCAGAGTCACTTGGTGACTGATTTCAACTAGAATTTTCCTGAACTGTTTGTGTCCAGGATCTGTCTACAGGGAGGGAAGTCTGCAAGGAACCATACTTTTCCAGTGGGAAAAATTCTTGGAGGAGAAACTGTTCAGGCACATGAAGACTAGTCTCACCAGAAGTCCTGTGAAGTGGAGTGGAAAATGTATCTGAATTGCTTTATCTGTTACCCAGCTTTACTGTTCTGTGTGGAGGGTGCTGTCTTGGGGAAAGAAAACCCAATGAACTCCCAGAAAATTTCAGGAAAAGCATTTTTGTCCTCTCAAGTCATCCAGTTCTCCTCAGACAAGAGGTCTCACATGTGAGAGTCAAGCCAGCTGGGTTGTCACGGTCAGGGTATTTCTAATTCAACAGAGATGGTAAAGAACAGGAAAAATCTTTGTAAGCCTGTTCTCACATCATCTCCTACTGTATATACTGAAGATACAGGGAATGAATTTCTGATTCCTTTGGTGATGTAGACCAGGTAGTCTGCAGTTTAATCATTTATGCTCCATCAGGGCTAATGAGGCTCTTGGATACCGGTCCCCTGCCTGCCTCACCTGGGATAATGGCATGGTAGAATGCAAGGACAAGAATGACTGATTATTTTCTTCAAGGCTCTGGTTTCAATAAACCTTCAGCAGCACTGAGGTGTGTGGCTGTGCCTGGGGTGGCACTCAGCTGCAAACACAGCTCACAAAAACCACCCTGGGTTTATTTCTTTTGCTTTTCAGTTCCGTACCCGGACACTCCTGCGACCATCCCAGTTTGGAGGTCAGGCCTGTACTGAGCCGCTGGTGGATTCCCGCCCATGTTTCCCAGCTAAGTTCTGCAACATAGTGGAAGTTGACTGCAAGAATAAATTTCAGTGTGAAAGTGGTAATGATAATCCTCATTGTGTAACTGCAGTATTACCAGTTAGTCAAAAGATTAGATACTGAGACAAAAGGCATCCATACATTCCATGCATAAATTCCAGGGAAAAGGGACCAGGGAAAAAAGTTTATGTGAGGATTTTATATGTATTACTAACAGCTTATCTTTACAGTTTCTTCTAAAGTAATTAAAATGCAATCCCTAGCCTGGGATGTCACTATGATCATGATAGCTGGACAATAGCACTGTTCCAATTATATTTCTTTGCACAAATTTTTCATGTACAAACATAACCATAGAGTTTGTCTGAACATAAATTCTCACTATTTTTATTAGGTTTGTGACTATTTCTTGTTTGCTTCAATTTAAACATACCTGATCAGATGAAATAATTTTATCCACCTATCCTTTTGCCAAACTTAAAATTAAGCCTTTGTAGCTTTGAAATGAGGCAAAACTCACAGAATTGAAACAATAATTTCTTAATTGGGATAATCTCGGTTAGTTTATACTAACTCATTGTTAATGTCTATGGCAAGCTCACACCTTTGCAAGGGAAAAAGACAAGACTGCCCTTTTCTGCATTCAGACATGATGAACCTTTGCTGCTGCTGTTTCTCTGGTACAGGTCGCTGTATTTCAAAAACATTGGAATGTAATGGAGAAAATGACTGTGGGGACAACTCTGATGAAAGAAACTGTGGAAGGAAAAAGACTGTGTGTAACCGAAAGTATGAGAGCATCCCAGGTGTGCAATTAATAGGCAGTGGGTAAGCCAATTCTGCTAATTTTTTCATAAGCTTTAGTTGCTACCTCACTAAGTTACATAAATACAATAATTCTCAGTTAGCATGTGAGAGTATTCATTAAAACATATAATCTGTCAAATAAAAACTGTCAAGAAATTATAAAAATAAAATAAAACAATCAGGCTAGGACTTGCCTACTGCATCTTCCAGTCCTGCTCTGCCCTGCTAGTAGACCAGATGAAGAGGTGTCGAGGAACCCTGTCCCTGAGTGACTTCTCCTGTCTAACAGCAACTGGAGCATCATGTCTGGGCAACTTCCAGCTCACAGAATTTCCTGTACGTCGTGCCAAGTGCTTCAGAAATTTTGAGGATGTTCCTCTACAGATGTTGTTTGTGTGTGTTACATTTCACAGGATACCAGGCTATTTATTAAAGCAATATAAAGCCTAAACATGGGATGCCTTTCCCAAGCAGACTTGCATTTTTTAAATTGAATTTTGATCTCAGTGTGGTCCAGTAACATCACTTACGGTAGAAATAGAGAACCACTGGTTCATTTTCCTAGAACCATTTTTAGGTTCTCCACTTAAGACTGACTGCCTTACGCTGACTTTGGGGTTATCAGTAAGGTTAGGCACTGCTGGAAACTGGATTAGTGCTACTGCATTTTTCAGGTGAATTCAGTGTGAATGAGAAGTTGCCGTAATTTCTTTCAAAGCCATTAACATGATGCAGCTGCTCATGCTATCAATCGAATCTACAATACCTCAATGCAGCTATATACCATGAAATGTTTCATGTCCATACATCTTTCTGGAGTTGTTTAATCTCTGGAAATAATTTTTTTGTTAGATTTCACATTCTGGCAGGAGAGAGCCGAGGGGAAGTTCTTGGCAACTCATTCAATGGCGGGCAATGCATAACGGTGAAGCGCAATGAGACAAGGAAATTGTATCGTGTCCCTGCGAATCTGGAGGCTGTGAACTTTCAGGTACTCTCAAGCAGCAGCTCTTGGCTGTAAAACCCTTGCTATAATCACAATCCAAGTTAAGTGTTCAAGTGTTAGGTAGCACTGTATGTTTTAGAGCAAGATTTCTCAACCTGGTGAGGCTTGAACATGCTTCAGTTGATGTGGAGATGGGATAAATTTTCTGGCTCCATTCATGCCTTTCAGATCTGTGTTAACTCAATGCACCATATATCAGAGTCAATATGATTGATTTGAGCTACTCCTGCTTCCTTGTGGCTGTGATCTTATTTAGTTCTGACTTGGTACCAAGAGCTTTCTCCTAGCCAGATATCACCTAGGCAGAGACTTGTTTGACTCCAAAGCTTATTCCAGCATCACTTGTGTATACCTGAAGTACCAATGGCTGCAGCTACTGACTCCAGCTTCCTTCTTGTCACCTGCAGCCTTGGGACACAGTTCCTCCCTGAGCCATGTCAATCCCTCAGTCCTGCCTGTTTCCTGCTCAGCCCCTCCACTGTGCAGCAAGGAACGGAGGCAGGCACTGAGCCTGGGAAGCAGGAGGACAAAATATACACAGCCTTGCAAGGAGGCTTACAGGACAGGCTGGGGAATGGCCAAAATGAAACTGGAGCGTATCTTATAAAAAACTAGGAACCACTAAAATCTTTTTCATTGACACTAGCATTCAGAAAATGCTTTGAATACCATGGTTTGGGTACAATATCTGGCTGTGTACATATGAGTGGGCTCTGTTTGAAGCCAGTAAATGCGGCATTGGGAAGAAAAGAATGCAGGATGTGAAGAAAGCTAAACTAGTGGATGAAAACTGATGATTTTTGCCACAGGTGTTGTGAGGTTTTAGAACTACTTTAGCAGAAGCAACTGAAAAAAGGATGCCCTGCTACATTCCACAGAAACTGCAATTGAATTGGCCGTGACAACAATAGTGAAAAATTACTGTGTGCAGAGGTATTCAGAGGGGTAAACAAAACTTTGGTTTGCCCAGGTCTCTTTATAGCCAGTAAGGTTCATTAAGTTACTGATGTCCATTTGCAGAACTGTTAAGGGTTTGTGAAACTCACCTTTAAGTGTACATCTTTATCTTTTAACTTTTAGAGCAGCTTCTCATATAGAAGGGTCACTGGATCAGGCCTTCTTGGAACTCCAGTGTATTTTCCTGCAAAAGCATATGACTTCTTGTAAAATGGAAGTGGAGTGGGAGAATGGACCACCTCATATCCCAAAATCCTTAGCAGCCCTATGAATCAAACAGGTCTAGAGGAGGGGAAAAAAATCTCATTTTCCAAAAACCCACAGGGATTTTCCCAAATTTTGGGGAATAATTAATTTCTGATCTGATGCTGAGGCTGTCTTGGTGCTTTGCTCAACACCACCACTGAGGTTTACCAACTTGATCAGCAGGTTTTCTCACAATTCCTCTTCATCTGGCTTTAATCCATCATGCAGTATAGGTGCTAATAGTCCAAGTATACTCTAACACTCTCCTGTGCAAACCTGTTCATTCTTCTAGCTGGGAATTAAGAAGAAAGGTCAGGAAGCATCAAACTCTGTCTAGTACAAGATAGAAGCCATGGGGTTGGGAAGTAGTCATAATGTGGACATAACATGTATGTCTGGAATTCTTTTAAAAGTATATTTAAACTTGTTGAAAAATATTCCTAAGGTTTAGGGCACAGGGGTGAGAAGCTTTAGAAGAAAGTGTTACGTGCATTTTTGTTGTTGTTGTATAAACAACTATTAGTAAGTCTGCTTCTTAACTTCTATTCATCTTGCCTCTTAGCCTTTCTCAGTTGCATCTTTTGTGTTAACAACAGTTTTGTAGCTTACTTTCACATCTCAAATAATCAGGTATATTTTTCCATTAAAAAACATGAAGAAATCAAGAATTCTTTCCTTAATAGTTTTCTGTTTCATATTATCATTTATGCAAATGCATTTTGCTTTTTTTTTGAATTGTCAGGTAACAGATGAAGAGGATGACGTAACATCAAATTTCTACAAAGATTTAACTCCCCTGAGTGATAGTGCTTCTGACAGTAGATCATCCACTCATAAAGGTCAACGTTTTTCTGGTATCCCATATTTATTTTCAAGAAAAACACGGGTCCAGGTTACATCGTCTTCCTCCTTCAAGAAAGCTATTAAAACCTCATATGAAAAGGTAATTGCATGTTGCCATCAGTTTATTTCTTTCAATTGATTTCTGTCTGCTCATTTTGGAACTGAGCTACCAAAGGCTACTTTCCTTATCAAAACATTGGCCCAGTAGAATTAGGTATTTAAAAAATCCTCTTCTGATACTACAAGATATTCCTGGTTGTAACATACCTTTTGTAATGCATCATGGTTTTCTGGGTTTATTATAGAAACCATAGGCTTATTCCACTTTTAAAAAGCATAGATTTGACATTATCATATTGGGTAAGCCACTCCTTCCCCTATCCTAATTATAGATTAAGAGGGCATAATGACTACCAGTAGCAGACAACTCAAAAAATAAAGGAAGTGCACTCAAGAATGTTATACGTATGCATATACTGGGTATTAATCTACATTATGATTTATGTGGTAACTAATTTGCATATTGGAGTCTCATGGCTGCCAAGATACATTTGGTCGTAAATATAATCTCAAATATAACACATCCACAGAAAAGTTTCTCAGAACAGACTACATTTTTCCCCATAAGATTCTGTGCCTTTAAAGCAAATGAATACTGGTAGGGTAAAAAAATTATGTAACTTTATAGCTTAATGGAAGTAAATGATGGGCTATAGTTTGCATTTCTGCATGGAAAGGCCATAGGACTGAATGAAGCTAAGGCCTGTTGAAACTTGAGTGTTCTGGTGCAATTACAGTGAAACTTTTGCAAAAATATTAGTCTTAATATTAAGATTTCCTATGATGGAAGTTTGCAGGCCTTGCTCACTTGTCCTAATGGTTAAGTAACTTGATTGCTTGGACAGTCCATTGCTTCTAGTTTGAATGCAACTATCCTGAAGTGCCAACTGCGGGAAACCAGTTCACTTTCATGCCCATGTAGACACCTGTACACAGATCAGGCTGCTCTTTTGTACAACTGGCAAGTTTATTTTGAGGGAACAGTGGCTTCTTATTGGCTTAAACCCAGACCAGAGCTAATTATGAAAATGTTAGTTTAGGTTAAACTTCCAACAGAAAGGTTCTTTTGCATACACATTGGTTTTCAGCATTGTTGTCATGGAAGGCGGTGACATACCGGAACAGGTTGCCCAGACAAGCTGTGGATGCCCCATCCCCGGCATGTTCAGGGGCAGGTTGGATGAGGCATTGAGCAACTTGGTCCAGTGGAAGTTGTTTCTGCCCACAGCAATGAGGTTGAACCTAGATGGTCATTAAGGTCCCTTCCAAACCAAACCATTCTATGATTCTGTGAAATCACAGAAACCCACCAATAACTTAGTCTGGTGTTGGCTAAAGATGACACAGTTTAAAATCCTTTCTTAATGAATCCATAGCAGGACTATTACCTTTGGTCTTCCTCATGTTCCTGTACGGTGTTCTCTACTGTATCAGACAGGAAGCCTCTATTTTTAACTCTGTCTCCATAAATTGTATTAGTGAGTGTTTGTAGATAGATGTGTACTCGTGTATGTTTCAGAGACCTACTAGTAAATTTGCAACACTTCCTTAAATAGTGAAAAAGGAAGCCTATATTGATCACTTAAAAGGAGGGAGAAACTTTCCTGGGTTTTGGGACTTCTCATTCAGACCTATGTATTAAAATATGTATAAATAACATACAAATATTTGTATAAAAATATATATGATATGCATATATATTACATATATGCATATAAATGAACACATTGCATATAAATATATGCATAAAAATTTCACATGACTATCCCAGGGTCTCTAGAGGGCCCTAGACACTTGAAGTGCCATGCATTTTTCCATATTTGCAAGGAAGAAATATGAAGACTTGATGTTTTTTAAGGTTTTTTTTTATCAGAAATATTTTAGCTAAGATGACTGGTCCTTTAGTATGTCTTCATGAGTTCTGATCCTTTAATCATAGAATCACAAAATAATAAAATGGTTTGTGTTGCAAGCAACATTTAAAGGCCACCTAGTCCAATCTCCAATCAGCTGGGACATTTTCAACTAGATAGTGTTGAACACAACCCTATCCAACCTAACCTTGAATGCTTCCAGTGATGGGGCATCCACTCTGGGCAACCTGCTCTGGTGTTTCATTCTCATCATAAAAATTTTCTTCCTTATACGTAGCCTGAATCTACTCTCTGGAAACCATTACCCTTGCCCTATTGCTGCAGGCCCTACTAAAATGTCTGTCCCCAACTTTCTTATAAACCTCCTTGAAGTATCACAATGCAGCAATGAGGTCTCCCTGGAGACTTACAGGCTGAATAACTTTTCCAGTGTCTGCTCATAGGAGAGGTGCTCCAGCCCCCTGATCATTAATCTGGCCCTCCTCTGGACTGGCTCCAGCAGGTCTCTGTCCTTCCTGTGCAGGGCTCCCAGAGCTGGGTGCAGTGCTCCAGGTGGGTCTCACCAGAGCAGAGCAGAGGGGCAGAATCCCCTCCCTCCCTGCCCTGCTGCCCACGGGGCTCTGGGTGCAGCCCAGGACACGTTTGGCTCTCTGGGCTGTCAGTGCTCCTGGCCAGAGCATGTCCAGCCTCTCACTCACCAGCACCCCCAGGTTCTTCTGGGCAGGGCTGCTCTCAGTGAGTTCTCCCACTCTATGCTCATGCTTGGGATTTCCCAGGTTGCATGCAAGCGCATGCCAAAACCAGCTAAATTTGTAGAATTAGTATTTGCCAAAGTGGCACATAGTGGAATATTTGCCAAAGCGGAATTTCATGTGTCATGACTGAAACGTTAGCTGGCACAGTTGAAAATTGAGAAAGTGGAGTGGAGTAGAGCAGTAAAATCCAGCAGAAGAACCCACGTATAAAACACAAAGTGTTTTATACTGAATCTTTCCTATCTGTCAATTGGGTATTTGCTCCAGTTTCCTGCTCCCCTTTTTTCTCTTGATCTCTTTGCTTTGGCCTTGTGCCATTAGTTCCCCTTGTCACTTTACAAATCCCTCCTTTCAGTATTTTCTATTTGTTTCCTTTCTACTTAGTACAATTTTAACATAAATAGACTCCAGCATTGCAAAAACATATGAATAAGCTCTTTCAAAAGCATGTATTTTTTTCTACATGTGAGAGATGTCCTTTCCACTTCAGGATATCCTATAATTCTACGTTTCCAGTCTTTGAACATTCTCTTTTTTTTACCTCTCACATGAACAGCCTGACACTTGAACTCAAGGAGGTCTTTATCCCTAGGTTTAGTTTTAGTTTTAACAGACTGCTAAATGGTGGAACTTCATAACAGTGAGTTAGTGTCCAAAACACAGTCACCAGATTAGCTGTAAACAACCCATAAGTGAAGTTAAAAGGTGAAGCCTTCCTCAGAATCTTTTGGTCATCTTACCAATTGCTGGTGTATTGTTTTATGGCAGGCATCCTTTTGGATTGGTAGGTGCTTGGTAAGCCCTATTTTTTACCGGAATACAGATACTGGAATATTTGCTATATACTCACACGATGCAAGGGAGCCCTCAAGAACCTTGCAAAAATCCAGAGCTGCTTTGTTCATTGTTAATGCATCATGATAACAGATTATCTAGTTCTTGCAGGGTATCTCAGGATATACTCTTGGCTCCTCTACTTTCTGCACTTACCTCCCTCTGAAGGTGCTAAGACTCCCCTTTTCTTATTTCTAGAATTCCAACTTTATTAGAGTCCATAAAGTAATTTCGGTTGCAAACTTCACAATGAAACAGTCAGATCTGCAGCTTTCAGACGTCTTTCTAAAAGCACTTAACCATCTGCCCCTGGAGTACAACTACGCTTTGTACAGCAGAATATTTGATGACTTTGGCACTCATTACTACACCTCTGGGAAGATGGGTGGTTCCTATGATATGCTCTATCAGTACAGCTCCGAGGAACTGCAGAACTCAGGTATGTAATCTTTAACAAGAAAATATCATTATTTAACAGCTTTTCTTATCCTTATTTTTAGGTCTTACACCATATAGTAAGTTCTCCAACAGCAAAAAATTCTTTAGACTTTCACAGACTCAGTAATTACTCATATTGCTTACATATAGAGCAAGAAGAAATTTTTGCTCTACACTGTCTTTGAAAAGTTCAGGAGATTCCTTATTTGGTAAATGTCACTGTGTTCAGGGAAACCACTTAAGACCTTCAGACCAAGACCAGGTGCCACCAGGAAAAGGTGTTTCATCATCCTATAGCATGGGACTGAGGTCTGAGAGGTATAAGGGGTACTTTTGGGGATGCAGTCAATAAAGTTGATGGTTTGGATTAGAAATTACGTTAAAATTGCCCCATGACTGCTAGACTGTCAAAATGAAAAGACAATACCACAAAAATGGAAATCTAAAGTTAAAAGCTGTGATCTTTAATGCCACTGCTGTAACTTGCATGGGCTTAGGAGGGTAGCTAAAGCATGCCTCTGTCCAACACTGTGCCTGGGGAAGCCTGTAATGAAGTCTCCAGTGGTGGGTGAGGAGCCGGGGAAGCTGCTGGCTCTCCTCCGTGTGGGAGCCTGGGGCATGGTGCCTGCCATATATCATGGTTATGGTGATGAAGATGCTGCTCTGTGGTATTTCTAGGCCTGTCAATTGATGAATCAACAGAGTGTGTCCGAATAGAAACAACCAGGCGTGTGTTCTTCTGGAAGAAAAAGAAAGTCAGCACCAGATGCACCACAAACAGGATGACTGTGGCACATGAAGGTGACCTTGATGAGAACAGGGCCCATGTCCTGTTACTTATGCTGAGATATACCATTCCCCTCAGGTGCCCTAGCTGACCTCTCAGCTTTGTTCAACTACATATGCTCTTCCACCACTGTCAGAGGAGCCAGTGTTTCATTGTCTGCCTCTGACACAAGCACTGAAATCATATTCTCATTTGCAAAAGAAATTATGATGTAGAAGTGCTATTTCTCTGCTCTGGAGCACCATCATCGGGGATCTGGTGGCACTGGCTCTCCAGTTGGTCACAGATCTGTCTAACATTACCCCTGGCCCTGAGTCCAGGGCCAGGCATGCTGAACTGAAAAATGAGCAAAGCTAGAAATTTCTGTCCATGAGTGAGTCCCTGATCTTCTTTAAGTGTTGTTCAGAGCTTACTGATAGAGCTGGGCAGCAATAACACACTCCCTGGCCTTCCCTTCCCACTTTCCTCATGCCAAGCAGACATTTAGGTACCGGAGTGCCAGAAATGTGTCTCAGAAACTGCAAAAAAGCTGGGGCACTTTCCACGAGAATCATGGAAAGGAGTCATGTTCTGCATCACTAAGAATAGGAATTTCATCACTTCCACCATGTTTTTGTCCTCAGTAGTTGATTAATTTCTGTTACTTGGATGTTTACAGCCAGGACTAAACCTGCCATGCTTTGCATTCTAGAGATATCCTCCTGCCATGCTGTGTATTCTAGAGGAGGCTGCTGCATCCTCTGCATTTTCTACAACTGTCTTACACTCTGAATATCCCCATGGCTCAGATCTCATACACTTTCATTTGGAATATTATCACAGGCTGCTGTCATAGCAGGGATTGTTCTTCTGAGCTTTAACTTCATTTTTCCAAGGATAGTTTCAAAAAATAAATCTTAGTATATTCTTTAATATCCTCTTATACTTTTTCTTATGTTGTTACATCCAGTGTCTTTGGAAGCCTTTGTGTGAAAATATTGTGATGAAATCGTCTTTCAGGTTCCATTTTGGAGTCAGCTGAAAGGTCAGTTTCCCTGGTAAAAGGTGGCAGGTCAGAGTATGCAGCAGCTCTGGCCTGGGAGAAAAAGGGGGCTTTTCCAGGACACAGAGTCTTCACAGACTGGCTGGAATCAACAAAGGACAATCCTGTGGTAGTTGACTTTGAGGTAAGAGAAGAACAAGAAAAACCCTGAGATAGCAAAAAATAACTGGTCAGCAGCTCTCCATAGAGCTGTGCAGATACTTTTTCATGTAAACAGGGATGATGCTGTGGGTGATATGAATGTGCATAAATATGGGCATAACATAAATATACAAAACTTTTATTAGGACGACTTCTTGTGCATGTTGATTTGTAAGGCACACCGGTTTTGCATTGTCCATGTACAGTGGGATTAAGAGCAAGGAATGTGAATGAATTCCTCCAGTAACAACAGGAGCTCAGGCATAGGCAGGGGTTAGTTACTGTGCAGGAAAACAGTGCATGGTGCTGGGAACGTCCTTTACCCTTGGGATCATTCCCTTGTCAGGCTTATGCTGCAAAGTATGTCACATAGCTAAACCGAAATAAAACAGCGACTCCCTCTATCTCTGTCCTGCTCCTTTAACGCAGCGTGCTGGTGCTGCTGTGAGTGCACCGAGCTGTCTCCCCGCCCAGCTGGTACAGCAGCTGCTCAGCAGCGCTTGAGGCACACAGCAAAACCTTCCTGAATGCTGCATCCGCTGAGGTCTCTCCTGCTGCAGCTGCTGAGCTCCTGAAGGCAATATAGGGATGTCTGACATGGCAGGGACTGGATGTAAGGAAACCCTACATCACACAGTGATGTGATAGACAGTGTCCTGAATTTTAGTGTCCCACTTGGTTGATTTTCCCCTCACTCACAGAGCCATAAATTGGGGAAATAAAAGCAGTAGGAACAGGATAACATATATGTATAGCACTGCCATGCTCCTTTGAAGCATCCATAATTGCTGTGTGATACACCTTCATATGTAGGCTCTAGTGCCTTAAAAATCCTCTGGCTACCCCTGTGAGGGCCCTGCTGACTGAACAGCTCTCTGTCAGGTGTCGCCCATCGTGGACCTGGTGAGGAATGTGCCATGCGCTGTGACCAAGCGCCGCCACCTGAGGAGAGCCCTGAGGGAACACGCGGGCAGGTTTGACCCCTGCCAGTGCGCCCCATGCTCCAACAACGGCCGGCCTGTGCTCTCTGGGACAGAGTGCCTCTGCCTGTGCCAGGCCGGCACCTACGGCACAAACTGCGAGACGCGGGCTCCGGGTTACACGTCAGGTATTTGGGGTGATGGCATCGTCATGCAAATATGGTCCTTCTGGTATCTCTTTGTCAGGGGTTAATCTGCCATAATCTCCCCTTACTAAATCCACAGCACTTGTTACCACATGGTGATGTCCAAAAAGCATAAGAATAAATGTAGGGATTGCCAAAAAAAAAAAAAAAAAAAATCGAACTGAATAGCCATGACTCAAAAGAAAGTGTAAGACATGGTAAAATATTCCTTAGCTACATAATTAAGATAATATGAAATGAGTTTTTCAGCAATAAGGGTGGAGATGAGATCAAAGATAATTGATGCAGAAAATTAAGAAACCCATTGCTTAATTCTCCCTATAGCCTATTATGCTTAAGACTAAATGGCTAATGAAGATAAAAATTGTTGATTACATTTTAGAAGGAAAACTCAGTTGTCATAAGGAGAGAAAACATAATCATCATTCTGGAGAATTTAAAGAGCAATTTAATGCAAAAACATTTTTTAATGAAATTGGCACTAGTGCCATACTTAAGGGAAACAAAAGAGACATTATATATGTTTATATTACACAACCAAAACATAAGAGAACATAAGGTAAAGTCACTTAGGCAGATAGGGGTCTTTTTATCTGATCCTGATAGAGGAATATTTTGACAGAAATAAACAACTGAAGACAGAGATGGATACAGAAAGTCTATTGCACGCAGAAAATAAAGGGTGTATAAGGAAAAAAATGTATGCATGTTTAATAGTGGTACAGGTAATATATGCCAGGGGTTAAGAGAAGACAGTAATAATAATGTTTTAATTTAACTGGCATGGGATGTAAATTTGGGGTTTAGACATGTTGTTAGAACTCAGATTTGTTTAAGAACTCATTAAATAATGACCTATCTAAGAAACTTGTGGTACCATGAAAACCCACATATCTGTGTGTGCAATAAAAGTATAAAATATGCTACTTCTGGGTTTTAATATTACTTGCAATCAAAACTAGAAAGGTAAATGTATTTTAGGGTTTTATGAAGCAGCTGGAATTTGGCTGGCCACCTTTTGGAAAACTTAATATTCTACATGCAATCTACTGCCTTAACATTAACAATTTTAAATCTTCTGAAAATAGCTATTATGAATTTACCATCATCCTTCTCATATGTGGCCTTAAAAGAATTATTGGGTATGGTACTGGTCTGCCAATAAGAGAGGGTTTCTCTTTTATTCCTTGCAGTTGCTGTCGATGGCAGATGGGGTTGCTGGTCTGAATGGAGTCCGTGTGATGCTTCCTTTAAAACAAGAAGGACCCGGGAATGCAATAATCCCTCCCCAATAAATGGTGGGAAGCCGTGTGAAGGGCAGCGGGAAGAAGAAGAGGACTGTTATGTCTCTCTGTTCACAGACAGGTAAGAAGATCAGAAGATCTCCATAGTCCTGGGATAGTTAATGAGCCCTCCAGAGTGGCTCTGTGACTACCAAGGAGAAGTAGCAGACAACTTTCCCTCTGAATTCTATGGTGGAGCAGAGAGAAGGAAAATTCTGAAAATCTCTGCAATTTGCTTCACATTTGTATATATTAATTGTTTATTCCTGGAAAATTGCTGATGAATTGCATACTAAAGTATGCCTGTAAATCTTGTATGCTGCTTTGCATGGCTTCTTTTCCAAACCCAAGGAGAAATCTTTTCCTAAGCCAAGGAGAAATCTTTTCCTTATGCTCGTTGGAGTTCACAGTTTCTATCTTTTTTGCTATCACATCTTCTTTTCCTTCGATCTGAACACAGTCACAGAGAGAGTTCGGATGAAGCTACCAAGTTTCTCGTATTTTCACTTCAAGTATGCCTGATGTACCTTTCAAGCATGGTTTCAACTTCAAATCCTAACCCCAAACTAGCTCAGTTGTTTTCATCTTCAAGCCCAAGGCTTCAGTTTTCCCACCAGGACCAAGAGCTGCAACAGGATTTTCACTGTCCCTGCTGTAATGACTGCAGAGGGGATTCCGGAGTGAATAGGAGAGGATTACAAGCAGTGGGCTCCACAGCTCTTTGTTACTCAGTTAGACACCATGGGCTGTACAGCTCCATGCTCACAGAGACCAGCCACCTTTAACCACTGCCTGGTGGCGACAGAATTACATGGATTATTTAGAGACTTCCTGTTATGTTGTTCTTTGCTGCCTCTTTTTCTCGGTGTATAAAAATATTTAATTAATTATGTTGATAGATGAATTTAGCACTTTTTTACTGTTCTCATGTTCTCCCCCCTATCAACCTGCAGTTTTGTCCACCATCTTTTATTTAACAGAATAAAATTATAGGGGGAGGATGACAGGACACACTTGCAGTTCTCCTAACATTCTGCCATTTTTACTTGGGGACATGAATGCTTAAGATACATCCTTACAGCAAATTTTCACTTTCCAGCGGTGCTCCTTGTATAAATGACGATGAAGCCAGGAGAGAAGAGAATATCTTGATTGGTGAACCTGAGTCTGGATGTTCTAGGCCAGACCCACCAGAATACGGCTTTATCAGGGTGAGCAAGAAAAATGATACAGAAGCAAAGTGTAGTAGTTGCAGAGATTGGAAATTTTACAGCTTCTCTGCTGTATGTGCCAGATATCCAACCTAGTTACTGTGTCAGTGAGAGTGCTGTGTTCAAGGAATGCTGTGGGACTCTAGCCCACCACACTACACCAGCAACTGAAGAAAAGTCAAGGTAAAATTCATTTCAAGTGGTCCTTCAATCCTTGTTTTGTAACCATGACATCAGTTACTGCAACTGGACAAAGTTATTATACTGGTGAGTGGATGACTCATATTTCAGAGAAGGAAATGTGTGCATTCATTACATCTTATCAGGATTTTGCTATTGTTTCCTCTGACAATGCCCAGTCGCATTGCCGTAGATTCTTGCAGAGCTTTTTGGTGTGGGTTTTTAATTTTTTTTTTTTTTCAGAATGAAAAGAACCAGTATGATGTGGGGGAGGAAGTTGAAATTGCTTGTGTGAGTGGTCATAGCCTCATTGGCTATCAATACCTTCGGTGTCTGCCAGATCAGACCTGGACACAGCAACATGTTGAGTGCCAACGTAAGAAAGAGAAAACAAACAAAATGCACAGCAACAAAATAGAAGTGGAAAAAACCATACAAACAAAGATTTTAATAATTTTTTTTAAAAAAGAATCTCTAAGATATCTGAAAAGATAACATTTTAAGAAGATATTTCATATAGACATGGTAAAAACATCGTGAGTCACTACACCACTCCTCTTTCAATTCAGAAGTGTTACTATTAGTGCTTTGTAAGGATATTGTAATATCCAGTGCATTAGAAAATCCTCAGATGGATGCTGCAAGATCCTTCTCTTTTCTAGTTTTAAATACCTTTAGAAAAAGGACTCACCTTATATTTTCAGACTTATGTAGACATCTTTAAGTTGATACAGTCATGAAGAATAAATAATTCTTACAGAAATTTGTCTACTAGCTTTTATATTACATGAATGATGTGTTTCTAACCACAACCTCCTAGGCTGCCTTGAAAATCTCTACCATAAATCAATGCCTTGAAGGATTTATAGGTCAGTTAAGAATTAAGGATCAGATCAAGTCTATGTTTGCCAACAAGAGAGATTTCCGTAGTCTTCTAAAATTTGGTGTGATTTCATTGACTTAGTCTTCATTTTAACAAAAAGAAGCACCTAATATACTTATGAGCTTTCTATTGCCATTGACTTTCTTTCATTTAAAAAAGAAAATTAAAATATGCTGTTAAATGCCATTCTTACTATTTTTAAACAGCAAAATTAAATTATTTTAATTGGCATACATTAGAAACACTGTCATTATTTAGTTATTACTTGAAAAATATTTTAAAGATTATAACAATGCACTGAAAATTTTTAGACTGAATTATGTTAAATTTTTGTTAGTTTGGAATGTCAGACAAATGTTCAGTGTTACTGAGTGTCTTTATATGGTTCTTCAGATGAAGCATTATGACTTTCTGTAAATATCCACACAGCATTAAACCAACAAGGATTATGGGTTTTTTTATTGTTTGTTACAGCCTCGGTATGCCTCAGGCCACCAATATCTGACAGTGTCACAATTTCCCCATTTAAGCAACAGTACAATATTGGTGAAACAATGAAGCTGAGCTGCCAAGCTGGGTTTATAGTCGCTGGTCACACAAAGTATACCTGTGGGAAAGACCTGTCCTGGATACCTCCTATTTCGAGGTCTATTACATGTGAAAAAGGTTAGTATGCCTGCAGATACTTACTGTTTCCCTATTTCTGGTATTAACAGTACTGTTTATTTCAGCTAGCTAGAACTAGAAAGCTGATGACTGGGTTTAAGACATACAGCAGCTGTTCATTCATTTTAGTTTTACTTTGTGTCTCCCATGGTGACAGAATTTCAGCTCTAAACTTCTGCATTAAGTTCAGAATTTTTGGATGCAATGTACTGTAAACTTTAATAATAAAATTGAGACACTCCAACAGTTTGCTTAAAACTAAAACCAAACCAAACCAAATTCCAGCTCTATTAACCAGACTTTATGAAAGCAAAGTAGGAAAATGCATTCTATTGAAACTTCAGCTTCTCTTGTTAAACAGTATTTTCCAGTGATTTTTGCAAAAACTGATGAAAATACTTGTAGCATGCCAACCACAGAGCTTTTGAAGAGAGAAACTTAGGACAAATAGAAATAAATCCATTTTAGCTTTTTTGGTAGGAGTGTAAGATATTTCTGTTCACTCCTTACTAGTTACAGAAGTTCTCACTCTGTCGTTTCAGATGTGCGAATTAAAATTAGAGGTATTTGCAATCCAGGACAAAAGCAGGTTGAATCTCAGTGTGTTTGTATGTCTCCAGAAGAAGATTGTAGGTAAGTACTGTAACTAGAAATCGAAGTTTCTTTAATGATAGACAAAGAGGCCATTGTGACACAGAACAGGAAGAGCAGGAAAAGATAACTGCAAATCAGGACTACTCTCTGTTCAGATATTAGCTAGTTATTCCTTTGTATTCAAATTACAGCCCTGTTCATAGTCTATGAAATAAATGAACAATCACAAGATTACAGAATGGGTCAGGCTGGAGGGGCCACCTGTGGTCTTCTGGCCAAACCTCCCTGCTCAAGCAGGGCCATCCCAGAGCACATGGCACAAGATTGTGTCCAGATGGTGCTTGGTTATCTCCAGTGAGGGAGATTCCACAGCCTCTCTGTGCAAACTGTTCCACTCACAGTAATCCACTTCTTCCTCATATTCAGCTGGAATTTCCTGTGCATCAGTTTCTGCCCATTGTCTCCTGTCCTATTGCCTGGTCCATGCTCTGACCCCTCCCAGCAGACACTGAGAGACATTGATGAGGTCTTCTCTCAGTCACCTCTTCTCGAGGCTGAACAGGCCCAGCTCCCACAGCCTTTCCTCATAACAGAGATATTGCAGTCCCTTTATTGTCTTTGTAATCCTCCACTGGACCTGCTCCAGAAGTTCCATGTCTCTGTTGTGCTGAGGAGCCCAGAACTGGACACAGGTCTCCAGATGTGCCACACCAGGGCGGAGTAGATACACAGGGTCACCTCCCAGAATCTGCTGGCAATGCTGTCCCTAATGCACCCAATTACATTACTGTAATGAGACACCACAGCACATCCATTTAATCTACATGGGTCTCTGCTACCAGAGAACCCAGCTCTTCCTTTTCTTCTTTTTATTTCTTCAATGTCATCACTGTGCACAAGGAGCATGCAAGAACTATGATCTCTAAGGTTCCTTCCAATCGCAACCATTCTATGATTTTATGACCTTTTTGGAAAATGATTAAGCTCCACAAAATGATGCTGCTTGGAAATGCATGCACCTTTTACGAATGAATTCACTCAGTAACCAAGTGCAATACAGATAAAAGAAAACTGCAAGCCACATGACTGTTTTGGTCCCAAGATAACTGTGTGTCAGAGACAGACTTGCACGCACAGCTGCAGGGGTGCATTAACTCAGAAAAGCCACCCCAGGCCCCGTGGAAATTTCACATCCTTGTGGAGGTTAACAGCCTCTCCTTTTTCCTGTACAGACACATGTCCTTCACCTCCCAATGGTTGGACAGGACCAAAGCTTCCCCATCTCTCAGCACTTGTTTTATCAGGTCCAGGTCCTGCAGTTGCTAGGGCAGCCTTAAGTCTTTAGATGGATCTCCAGCCTGGCCATGGCTTTGCTGTGTTTCATCCGAAGTTGATGGACTGTTTAAAAGCATGGACTTGTTCCACAGCCTGCTATAACAATTTTTCTTTTCTTCCTTTGGGCAGCCACTACTCAGAAGACATCTGTGTGCTACATGCTGTTTCTGAACAGAATGTGACCAAGCCCAGCTGTCAGTACTCAGCAGAAATGTGCCTCGGAGTGCAATCATTTCATTTCCTGCATGCTGGCCCTTGCCATGGTAATTCCAACCTAGACTGGGCTATTGAGAGGGCAAAGCTCTCTACAAATAGCTTGAAGAAAGTGCCCTGTGGCTATGACACCTGCTATGACTGGGAGGATTGTCAAGGTATGACTTCTGAATGGTGAGCTTTAGCCATCCCTTTGGATCTAAAAGTAAAATGTGCTGACTTTCACTGTTCCAAGAACAGGATTTGCAGACATTGTGGTCCCTCTGGGCACACACAGTGTGAAAGTGTGGTCAGTCCCGTGTCCCTGCTACCTAGTGTTACACTTAGATATGTTCCTTTTCTCTTTACTCACAACTAGTGTGGTGTTGATACTTCCCATTAGAAAGGCACAAGAGGAACTTGGAGATTAAGGGAAGTTTTCAGGAGAATTAACGTTTGAATGTTTAATCACAAAAATGTAGTTGGTAATATTTTCACCCATTCCTTATGAAGCTACTAGCCCCTAGTTTGTTCTTCAGGAATTAATTTGGGCCACACCGTCTACATCATATAATTAAATTATTAAATTAAATCATTATACTACTTCAAAAGCAAGACTTGGGCCATCAGGCTTAATGGGATTTTAATGGTAAAATTTGCAAATACCCATATGTGAAAACTGTGTTTATTAAGAGTTTTAATGAACTAGCTAAGCTGGTAAAATCCCTAAGAGGATTATTCTCTAAATACTATTGTGCAGCTTGGCTATTTACCATGTAACCAGGTGATAAGACAAGTAGGTATTCCTGTAAGTGTCTGAGGTGCTTACCGGCTCCACGCACATCAAGCGATTGCCAGGTAAAGGCTGAGTGACAGACACGCTCACTCCATCCCTTGCTGCCAGAGACAAATCTGATTCTTATCACACCTGGTCTACTTAACAGTAAATAAAACAACAGCAGTGTGCAGCAATCCTAAGCCTCT
This sequence comes from Callaeas wilsoni, assembly GCA_013398955.1. Taxonomy (NCBI): domain Eukaryota; kingdom Metazoa; phylum Chordata; class Aves; order Passeriformes; family Callaeidae; genus Callaeas; species Callaeas wilsoni. The sequence goes on from VWPU01019311.1 coordinate 38,919, forward strand.
GTTTTGAAGATGCAAGATTTCTGCAGCAGAGAATTTGAAGTAGGTGGCTGTAAAATTACTGCATGACCTGTTGTTCCTTGTGGGCTCAAGCAGAGGGCATGACCAGGTGTGTTCATCAATGGACGTGCTCTGGTGGAACCCTTAGGCACTTTGTGCTCCTGGGAAAAAGGTGGTAATTTTTTAAAAATTACTTTTTCCCAGAGCCTCTAAGAAGCCTTACTCTGCTTCCACTGTACAAGTGTCTTCAAGCTGGATCCTGTGCCAGCACTTCAGTGTTTTTCTTTTAAAAGCCTACAGAGGAACCCTGTTCAGAAAAATAAGAGAGAGGGGAGAAAAATACATTAAATAGGATTAGTTGTCAGTGTGGTGCTCAAGAGATTAGAACTGGACTCTTCACCATCTCCATGGAGGTCCACTTTTCATGAGTGTGCACAAACATTTAGGAAATGGAAGTTTTGTTTTTCCTGAGAGTGAGTAGCTGGTATCAATGCAGAGACAGAATATACTGCAGAGAAGATACTGCTGTATCATGAAAGAAACTACATGGAGGAAAGCACACATTTTTCATGTTCTAAGAAACTGAAGGCAGAAACTCTGCCTAGGGAATTTCTGGGAAAGAATATAAAGAGTCAGAACCTGATTAGATCAGAAATAGGTAATGAAATAACCAGCAGGACTGAGCTTTACCACAGGCCAGCAGTAGGTAGCTTAGCTTTCATAAAGAGAGCTTTAATGAAATAGGAACTGACACAATATGGACCTTAAGACTCCATTTCATAGCAAGATAGTGTTCAAGGATAATTGGGAAAAGAAAGTCAACTTAATATATCTTTGTTTAGAAGAAAAGTCAGGGAAAGCAAGTGGATAAAAATAGTTAGATCAATTCTGCTTTTGTATGGGCCATTGCTGCAAAAACTGTTATTTAAGGCTGATTATGTCTCTATTCCTAATATTCAACCATCTAGTGTATGCACTACAGGTTATTTGTAACGAATATATCACAAACATCCAGTAGTGTTTTTCCCTGTTGGACTTTGAAATGTCATCACAGAATAAAATTTGGTTTTAGTCATCACATTTGGTGCTAAATTTCCACACATTCATTCCCAGAGACACAGACCCAGTGCTCCTGCCTGATGCCTTACCAGTGCCCCAAAGAAGAGATCCGCCCTCACTGCATCCAAATGGAGACAACAGGGAGGAGGAGGACAGTCAGTCTTTGCACACTGGCAGCCATGAAGTGTGCTGGCATCAAACTGAAGGTGTTGGAGCAGGGGAGCTGCCTGCCATAACCCATTGGCTCTCTGCAGACACCATGATCGTTGCATCGAATGCAGGCTGAGCCACCCACGGAAAAACTTGTTTGGTTATAAAAGGATAAGTGGATCGAAACAAAAGGATGACAAAAAAATTACAGCTCGCTTAACAGCTTTTTGGGAGAAGGGTGGCAGTGGCTTTTTTCTGTCTGAAAATAACCTGGCCTTGGGGCTCGGTGCAATACCAAACACTGAAAACCACAATTATGCAATGATTGAGTGAAGTCTTCAAAATTATGTGATTTTTAACTGGAGTAGCTGAAGGGAGGAGGTGTTTGCTTTCTGTATTTTTTTGCTGGGTTTGAGCTTTAGGCAGAAAGTCTAAAGCCTAACGCCTGGGGAATTTTTATGGTACCCCTCAAGGTGAATTAAGAATGTTTTTACTTTAAATATAAAAGAAATATTTAATGAACAATGCACTGGGCAAAGTCCTACTGCAATATGTGGTTCTACTTGGAGTGGTTCTACTTGGAGTGGTTCTACTTGGAGTCTGCAGAAATGCATCACCATCAGATTCCTTGCATACACCTGCACCAGCACCAAACCTGACAGCAATTGCATGGGGTACCTCAGCCCAGCCATGGTCCACGCCCCCAGCATTCCTTGGTCACAAATCATCACTTCTGAGGAGTTGCAACTAGAATTTTCTCTTCAGCACTCAGAATTTCACAAATCTGAGTATAAACCTTCCTTTTAAGAAAGGGAAAATTGAAAGTTACTTCTTTCTTTACCAGCAGATGTCAGAACAATGACAATCAGGGAAAAAAAGGCCATAGAATCATAGAAAAGAATCATAGAATTTTCTCAGTTGGAAAGGACCCACATGAATCAGCAAAGTCCTACTCCTGGCCCTGCACAGGACACCCCAAGAATTGCACCATGTGTCTGAGAGCATTGTCCAAATGCTTCTTGAACTCTGTCAGGCTGGTGCTGTGACCACTTCCCTAGGGAGCTTGTTCCAATGCCCAACTACCCTCTGAGTGACAAACCTTCTTCTAATAGCGAACCTAAACATCCCCTGACACAACTCCAGGCCATTCCCTCGGGTCCTGTCAGTGGTCACCACAGAGAAGAGATCAGTGCCTGCCCCTCCACTTTCTCCTCACAAGGAAGTTGTAACTGCAGTGAGGTCTCCCCTCAGTCTCCTCCAGGTTGAACAGACCAAGTGCCTTCAGCTATTCCACACACAGCTTCCCCTCCAAACCCTTCACCCTCCTCATGGCCCTCTTTTGGACACTCTCTAATAGTTTCATGTCTTTTTTACATCGTGGCACCCAAAACTGCCCCCAGCACTCGAGGTGAGACTGTCCCAGAGCAGAGCAGAGCGGGACAGTCCTCTCCCTTGCCCCACTGGCGATGCTGTCCCTGATGCCTCCAGGACACGCTTGGCCCTCCTGACTGCCAGGGCACTGCTGGCTTATGTTCAACTTGCCATTGACCAGGACTCCCAGGGCCCTTTCCATGGTAATGCTTGGCAGCATCTCATTTCCCAGTCTGTCCACACATCCAGGATTGCCCTGTCCCAGATGCAGAATCCAGCATTTTTCCTTGTCGAACTTCATAATGTTAGTGACGGCCTAGCCCTCTCATCATGGGTCTCTCTGCAGGTACTCTCTGCCTTGGAGGGAGTCAACAGCTCCTCCCAAATTAGCATCGTCTGCAGACGTAGTATCCCTTCCAGTCCTGCATCCAAAGTAATTTATGAAGATGCACAGGGCCCATGATGGAGCCCTGAAGAACTCCGTATGTGACCAGTTGCCAGTCTGATGTCACCCCATTCACTACAATCCTTTACACCTGACACATCAGCCAATTGCTCACCCACCGCGTGGTGCATGAGAAATATGCATTACTGAGCAACCTGCCCTATGTATAAGTGTCACGGCTCGCCAGAGGCTGGGCAAAGTCACCTGGGAGGTGGGAGTGGGCTGGATGTGAAAGCTGTTATCTTTTCCTACAAAGAACCATATTCGGGATGTTGTCAAGCGCCCTAGAGCTGCAGCTGGTCTCCATTTGATGGAGCTGAAGAAAAAGAAGAAATTAATCCTGCTGCTAAATACAATAAATGTATGCTTTCTTGCTTAAAATGTATAGTAAAATTTATTACAAAAGCCTGAGAAAGGCTTTCCTTTTTAGTTCTATAGCTCCTTCTTCCAACCGAAGATCTATAGTAATACATTAGTGGTGACCTAGGAGTGAGTTGCAAATTTGATTATCTTTAGATTGGTTTTTAGTGCCCTTGTTTCTTCTTGCTGGTTGCATTCCGTTGGGGGAAGAACCACTCAGAATGATTGTGTATGCTCTCTGCACTATCAACAAACAATGAAGATTTCTTGCTCCTGATCCTCTAACCTTAATACTAGCTTTTCATTACGGGCCTCTGCTTCCAGTTTGACTGTCTAGCAAAGTTTCCGATAAAGGGAATTTTTTATCCCTGACACATTTCACCATGATAAATTGCCAGATGAAGTTATTTCCTGGTAAACAGAAGGCAACCAAGTGCTCCCTGGCTGGCCCCGTTTCTCCAGCACCTCTGGTCTCATTGTGTGCTGTGCAAGTGCTGGCAGTAAGACTTGCTTTGTTCTGTCTTGCTGATGGGGATAATTCCCATAGTTTCTGTTTTGCAGTTGAGCATTACAGCACAGAATAAAGACAGAATCTGCCACTCACCAAGAAGGTGGTGATTCTGCCATAAACTGATTTCAGAGGAAATCTTCAACATGCTGAAATTAGTGGGACTTTTACTGTTGGCTTCAGTAGGGTCTGGATTGCACTTTGCAAGGACTTTGGGTTTGCTCTCATGCTCTGTCACAGGTGTTCCCAACCCTTAGATCAAGGACTGAAGTTCTTTAGTATTTCCTGCAACATTTGTCTTTTTCTTAGATGTGATGACTTATATTAGGTAATCATAGTTTTCTTGTTTATGGTGGGCAGGAAATTCCATCCCTCCTCTGCCATTGTGTGCTCCAAGTAACATACCTGGCTTGATGGATCATTGCCTTTGGCCATAACTTATAATTGGAGAAGATACAGCAAACCTGAAGTGAATCTGTCAGGGTAACCTAGGTCACAGAGACCTTACCAATTCTCAAAGGACAGCTTTCTCGGTAATGCAGCTTCTCTACCGCACAGAAAAAACCACCATCTCTTTGGTCTTAACATTACAGAGGAAGCATCATCCAAAATAAATATAATGAGCCTTTCCACACAAATTTCCATACAAATTCCAACATACCTAATTTTTCACTAGCATAAGAGTATGCGTAATGTATATAGAATACACTTACCAGAGACTGAGACAGCTCAGGCATGATTCAATGGCTGGACAATTAGCACTGCTGTTGTGGGCTTCTCACCATGGCTTCTGTATAAATACTTACTGTAATGTGGAATGCAAAATTTGAGAAAATATAGAAGAGAACTGAATAGTGTCTGTTATAATGTTTATCCTTATGCAACCTCAGAAAAGGGTAATCCAGAGCTTTCTTCAAGGGTTTGAAGGTAAATCGGATATATAGGTTTAAATATCAACTTCCAAAGTTTGCTGATGAGCCACTGCTTAGTTATAGCTATTATTGTTCCCTTTTACAAATATGAAAACATCTGGTATAAAACGATTGAGTCCTGGTGTCTTTATATTTCAGATGCTGTGAGAGTGGTAATTATCTCTTGATTGAATATTTTGGTGCAAAATAAGACTATTAAATGCAAAATTGCTAGATGCACTAAACACAGTAGAAAATAGGTACTAGTGGTTTTGCTAGTAACATTTTCCCAGTGAGTGATAAAACAGAGACCATCTTAGCCAGTGTTTTTCCAGTAAGTTCTGGCAGAGCCCACCGATGTCTGGTGCACTCTTGGGTTTGCACTCCAGAAAGGGCAGGGATACATCTCCAGCTGCAGTATAAATTGGGGCATTCATGAAAGCTCCAGCTCAACATATTCATTTGTGTATTCAGAGGGAGAAGTCCATCACATTTCTCCTCACCCAGATGTCCTTCAGCAGTAGGCTTTGACTATTTTTTTTTTCAGAAAAGGGAAGCTTTAACTGTATCTGTAACAAAAGCAACTCAGTTTCACTGATAGAGGGTTATGGGATAAAGATGCTACAAATAACATGTTTTTAAAACCAAAACTTAACTAAATTAATAAAACTTGTGCTCAAAGATGTCAACTTTACTGTAAGGGGGGTCTTTCAACAGCTTGCAAGGCTGTGTGTTCATATGTGGGTTGGCATGAAGATTTCCAATGCAGATAAATCTGAGCGAGCTGATCTTCACTCCTTGATTACCGCAAGTGAGATGACCCTTAAAGGTCTATGGCTGCACCCAAGATAATCATCTTTGTCTGTCCTTTAAGACAGTTGAGGAGAGAAACAGACCCTTAGAGGACAGAATTTCTGTCTTAGACAGACATCTCAAAACAAGCTGGGTGAGTCATGCCCTGATGGTGCCTGTCTTCCTGTGCTGACTTTGAAGGAAGGTAGGGGGTGACTAGGACAAATACAAATATTTATGCTACAGATTTCCAAAATTGGATTAAACTTTCCTACTTCTGTTTTTAAAAAAGAATATGTTTAAGATATTTAAGTTTAATTTATACTTAATTTCCACCACCAAATTATTTGTCTTCCAGGTCAGCACTATTTGTATTACCACTTCTTTTCAGGAATAACTGGCTCCATCCACAAAAGAGCAAAGCTGTTGTAGGGCTCAGCACGGTGGTATCTCAAGGCTGGCTCCTGAAAGGGTGCTGACTACCAAACAAGGTGCCTGTATCTCCTTTCCATTACATGTTCTGCCAACCAGAAACCATACGGAGTTATTCACATGTGGGTGGAAGAGATGAGGGTGTCTGTATGACACACAGCCAGACACCAGCAGAACAGGGATGGGTGGCTGTTGTACATCCTGCCCGGCTCATTACCGAGAGAGCCCAGTTGTTCCTGGACCTGCAATAACCAAATCCAGAGCAGACAGAACTTGATATTAACTCAACTGTTGTTCATTTCTAAATTAAGCCTTGTTGCTAAAATTCTCATTTTATCTTTGAAACCTGTTACTTCCATGCTACTTGTAGGGTAGCAGAGCCTTTCATCCAGTATCCTCCTTATCTTGGGAAATCATTTACCGAGAGCCCATATGGTATCTCAAGCATGAGGGCATGAAGGGTGCAGGCACACTTATTGCCCACCCCAGCTTTTCATGGGAATTCCCCATCTTTCCCTGGCCCAGGAAACTGTTTCAGCCTCTTGAAACATCAGACCCTTCCCCTCCTGGTCATGGACCTTGCTGTTTGGGATCCCTGCCCATGGACCAATAAACCAGGCTGGCCTTGGCATGTCCCCATCCCCAGGAAGGTGCCCAGGGCTAGGGCTGCCTGGCTCTCTGAGTGTGGGGGAAGGAGTGGACCTGTTGGAATGAACCCAGAGGAGGCCACAAAGATGATCAGGTCCTGAAACATCTCTCCTATGAGGAAAGACTGAGAGAGCTGGGGCTGTTCAGCCTGGAGAAGACTCTTGAGAGACCTTATAGTACCTTCTAGTACCTAAACGGGGCTCACAAGAGAGATGGAGAGGGAGTATTTACAAGACTATGTAGTGATAGGAGAAGGGGAAATGATTTCAAGCTGAAAGAGTGTAGATTTAGATTAGATGTTAGGAAGAAATTCTTTACTGTGAATGTGGTGGGGCACTGGAACAGGTTACTCAGACAAATTGCGAGTACCTCAGGCTGGATAGGACTTTGAGCAACTGGTCTAGAGAAAGATATCCTTGCCCATGGAACAGGGATTGGATTAGAAGATCTTTAAAGTCCCTTCCAACCAAAAGCATTTTATGATTTCATGATTGGTTTGAGCTACCAAGTATTGCCTGCTGCCCTGGGGGTCCCTAGGGAGACACGGCCCCTACAGCATGCAGGAAGATGAAGAAGTGCACATTTAGCTGGAAATCAAAAATGTCAGCAAGTGCAAACTTACAGTATTTTATTTACTGGGCACATAACCTGGTTACCAGGGACTTTCCCACTCTCATGTTCTCTGCTGCTAAGACTTTGCTAAATAATACAATCAGTCTTCCTCTTTAATTTGATTCTTCTGTGAGTATAGTGTAATCCTGCAGCTGACAGAAGAGACTTAGCTTTTATGTCTGTATTGGTTTGGCATGGCCT
>VWPU01019312.1:0-50264 GCA_013398955.1 Callaeas wilsoni
GAGGCAGGCGGAGCGGCGGCCCCGCTGCACCACGGCGGAGCGCCGCGGGAGCAGGATGGCCGCGGGGCAGTGCCGCGGCACTGCCGCCTCCCCGCTCGCCCTCGCCCTGGGGCTCCTCGCCGTCGCACAGGTAAGGGGGCCCGCGGGTCGCCCACCCGCCTCTCCGGGACGCGGCTCCCCGGCTCCGCCGGCGCGGCGAGAGGTCCGCACCTGCGGCTGCCGCGGTGCTCCCGGGCTGGGGTAGCGCTGCCGCGGTCGGCTCCTCCTCGGCCGGCAGGTAGCTGCCGCGGCTGCTCGCAGCCCCTGCCCGCACGGCGGGTGGGCGGCCGGGAGGCTCTGCCGGCTGCTGGGTTTGCCGAGCTGACATCTCCGTGAGCCTGGCTGGTGTCACGGCTCTCTGGAAGGGAGGATGGAAGGGTCGTTATCATAAAAGTCGCGATATTGCTGAGCTTTGCCGAGTGTCGGGCGTGAGCTTCTCAGCCTGCTTCATAGCGGGGAAATATTCTCCAAGATGCAGAGAAACTTAAGAGAGTCCCCGCCTGCCTTTCTCACACGGGTGTTTCTTTCCGAAAGTCGAGAGCTGAGCCAGAGCCGCGTCAGTGAGTTTCCCTTGAGTGTAACTTACATCCTCTGACATGCTTTACAGGTAGTTGGTGTTGCTTATTCATCAATTTGCTATTGCCCAGCTTTTATTTCAGACTCTAGCCAAATAAAATTAAATAAAATAATGACAATTAAAAAAAAAAACAAACCTCACTGAGGATGCACCAATCACCCCTCTGGAGACAGTGTGTGAACTCACTTTCAGCTTTGTGCCTTAAAGAAAAGAAAGTGTGAACATGGCTCTCTTACATCGTTCCCATTTGATTTTGTTCTTAAATTTTAAAGATAAATTTAAAATAATTAATAGCATATTTCAATAATGATGATATTTTTGTATTTAGGGCAATATCTTAAATCTTTCAAGAAAACAACAAGCAACATCTTAATTAAAAAAACAGAACAAGGTCACTTGAAAAAAGCTTAGAATCATAATTCTGTGTATATGCATTTTTGGTCTCCTTCTGTGCTTCTGAAATATATTTTCTCCTCCCTTGAACCTCTCTCGTAACTGTACATCCATGGACAGGTTAGCCTAGTCATCCAAGTAAAGTTTTTAGTTTTGACAGAGAAACTTTGGTGTTAGATTGCTTTACCTTCTGTTATTGCACCACTTTGGATCCCATGCAAGGAAGCTATTGGAAAGCACAGTGGAATGCCATGAGGAATGAAGTGTGATGCCAACCTGCACCTGAAGGTTATATGTCCAGAACTGGATCAGCACTATGTCACTGGAAAAGCTGTTGACAAAAGGTTGCAGGTTGCTTTGGTAGCACTGGTATCCTTAGGACGCCCAGACTGGCCTGTAGACACCAGTCTCTAATGGCATCTGCTGTCTGTTCTGATAAAGGCCACTAGAATTGTAATAGCTGTGATCATGCAATGGAAACCTCATCTGCCACTTGCTTAAATCCTGCCACCAGTTCTGTTCCCAGGACTGAGATCGAGCTGATCTCCCCTGGCACTCTGCTCTATCCCTGCTTATCCTGGCCCTATGCACCTGCTTTCCCTCTTTCTTGCAAGCAGTTCTGCTTTGTGAGGAACTGAAATATCTCCTTATTTCTTTTTTACATGCAAATACAGATTATTCAGGCTTACATTTGATAATTATGGAGGGAGAGAGATGCAGTGCAGTGGCTTGGGAGCTGCAACAGACAGTTTAGCGTCCCATAGTATCCCTTTTATGTTGGATGCTTAGTTACAAATATTTCATTTTACACTTACGGAGATAGTGTTACTCTTGAAATAGCACTTTGGCGCTGCCTCCTGCCTCTAGTCTCAAATTTACACACATACAGTGAGAATAAAATCAGTTGTCCTCATGGACAGCATTTCCTAGGGCTAAGAACATAATCAGCTCGGGAAACCTCCTGTTGTTTTTCTTGCATTTGTAATGCGAGATAGTTGAATAAGTGGGGATTAAAGTTATGCTTCACTGAGCAGCCGCAGGTTATATGCCTGTATCACAAAGAAGACGTGTATATATATATGTGTATATATATACATAAATACATATAAAGAAACTGCAATTCTGTAATGCTGCATTTATTAACTTAAAATTTAGATTAAATTAGGGTGAAAAATTATTCTTCTCATTTACTAAGTATGACCATATATTTAGGCGTTGGATGGTATTTCTATACCATATTATCATAGGATGGTTTGGATTGAAAGGGACCTTAAATATCATCTGGTTCCAAATTCCCTGACATGGGCAGGGACACCTTCCATCAGGCTAGGTTGCTCAAAGCCCCATCCAGAATGACTCTGAACATTTCCAGGTATGGGACAAAAGAGCACGCTAAATCCATTTTTGTTTTGTTTTGTTTTTTGTTTTTTGTTTTTTTTTTAAGAAGAAATAAACTGAGTCCTCAAATCATGTGTTGTTGTTACTACTATTTTAAATAGTATTTAAAATAGTTACTACTATTTTTAAGCTAGACCAAATTGTGTCTTTTCGCTAGTCATAAATCGGATCTATTAATAATTGCAGGTCTGAACTCTATTTTTGATCTCTGTTTTGGAATTAAGTACAAATTTGCTTGGTTGGACATGTACTCCTACTGCATTCTCAAGTCATTGTTTCTGTGGATTTTCAATTTTCTCTTAATTTTTTCCATTGCTTTTTAATGAATACAACCTCTTCTTCTTTTTTTTTTTTTTTTAAATAGTTTTGTTCTCCTTTAAGTCTATAAACAAATGTATTGAGTTTCAGTGGAACTTCTCTTATTAGAGTAATTCTTCTCACAGGGTTTGTTTTTTTTTTTTAATCTGTGGTTGCAAATTTTTAAAAAGTGGGAGAGATTATAGTAGATACCTCAACAAAAGAATCTAAACTAGCAACTAGCATCTAAAATTGCGTTGTACCTAATGGTTATTGTAGCAGATGCAGTTTTTAACTCTGCTTAATACTTCATGTATGATCTTCGTGAATAAGTACAGGCATTTTCAGATGTGTTTTATGGGCTGACTGGATATGAGCAGGTTTAGGTCTGGAAGGGGTGTAAGCAAATGTAGGCCATTGGGAAGCAGATTTTGCATGGTGGTCATTGTATTCTTAGAATATTTGAGCCTCCTATTTGCTATATGCTGTTGTATTTTGTGTTTAAATTATTGTGCTTGCTACAGTGTACCCTTTTTATGTCCACAACAGATATTACAGGGTGGAAGGAAGTGAAGTGGTGATGTTTTGTGTATCGAGAAATAGTCATATGAAGAAGGGAGCATCTTTATGAAATACTTGCATGTAGTGACAAAATAGTAAATTATATTAAGCAGCTACCTTTATCTTTCCCCAGAAAAATACTTACCAAGTGAAGATCCGCAGAATTTTGTTCCATTGTCCAGAGAAGACTATAACTTCCTCTTCTATTTGTTGAAGTTGAAAATAAAGCCAGTCAAAGACACTGAAAATAAAAACACACTCCCTACATTTGAAAAACTGACCATATTATATTAAGGTCAAAGTACTTCAATCAGAAGTAATTTCAGATAAGGCTGCAGTAAAAATTTGAGACGAGGACAAAATATTAGGATACAAGTACTGTATTTATATGGGTCAATTCATCAGCCGGCACTGAAATGTCACCATGCCCCTACTTGCTTCATGTAGAAACATCTTGAAAGCATCAAAACAATTCTGTAGGGTGTTTTTTATTAATCTTGGAAGCATTGTGATCAAAATTATATTGATGAACCTAATTATGGCTGGCAATGTTAAATTTGAGCAAACTCAAAAGTAGTTTCGTCGTGTTGTGGAAGGTTTAAATAAACTCCTGTTACTATACTGACTAGAGTTTTCTTTTGAGCTTTGTAATAGATCAAATGGGCTCTTGGTGTTCTTGGTTATATTGTGAACTCAAGGCAAAAAATCACAGCAAGGTACATTTTTTTTCACATCATCATCTGACATATTGAAGTTCCTGTTGTTCCAATTATAATCACAGAATCATAGACTAGATAAGGTTGGCAGACCTCTAGACATCATCCTCTCTGATCCCCCCAGTCAAACAGAGTGCCACAGAGCAAATTTCCCGGGATCAGGTCCAGGCAGCTTTTGATGGTCTTCAGGGGAGGAGACTCCACCACCTCTCTGGGAAACCTGTTCCAGGGCTCACCCTCAGAGTGTCCTGATGTCCAGAGGGAACCTCTCATGTTACAGTCTGCAGCCATTGCCTCTTATTCTGTTGCTGGACACCACTGAAAAGAGCCTGACTGTGTCTTCTTTGCACCCTTCCTTCAGGTACTTGTATACATTAATAAGATCTCCCCCAGCCCGCCTTTCTCCACGCTGCACAGTCCCTCTCAGTCTGTCAGTCCACTCCTCCCATCGTTATGGCCATTTGTCGGACTCCTCTAGTATGTGCACCTCTCTCGTGTGCTGGAAAGCCTGATACTGAACACAAGTCTCCAGGCACGGCCTCATCAGTGCTGAGTTGAAGGGAAGGATCACCTCCCTCAGACTACTGGCAGACATTTGATTAATGCAGACAGGATAGCATTTGCCTTCTCTAGTGCAAGGGGAAACATTGCTGGCTAATGGTCAATTTTGTGTCTGTTAGCTCTGACTGTGCCCAGCCTTTCCCTGCAGAGCTGCTCTTTGCTTTAAGAAAATGCTTTGGGCTATCTTTTTACCATGGTGCTAACTTCAACCTGTAGTACACCTGGCTTCAACCAAATGTTTTTAGGAAAGTTTAATGAAAAACTGTATCACCATTTGTAAGAATTCAGGTGCATGGGCGAAAATCTAATTTAAAGCAGTTCTTACGACCTTTATGTCACAAAAACATTAAGTCCTCTTAGTTTCTTTGTGAAGAAGGGTTAAATATTTAGAAATATTTGCACTGGAGATGTCGATGGCTAAAATTATGAAAATGAGAATAAGTTTGCTTAAGTTACAGATCTCTGAGCATTCATAGCCTGCAGCTCACTAGAGATTTAAGCTGTCAGCATTTTCACACGTTTTCACAGGCCATATGTGAATATGTGCATATGTCAGGGAAAGAAGCGATACTTCCTCTTCTCCTGTTGCACCAAAGTCAGATTATTCACAAACTGCTATTACGTATGGATCCTTCAGCAGTCATATTTTCATCTGGGCATGTACAAACGTAGGGTGAATCAAGGGTTTGTGAATTCTAACTGCAGATTAAAAAAGAGCTACAACAGGTTTGGAGATAAACAGAGGGGATGGGAATATTTTAGCACTGGTCTGATTGTAGGGTTTCTGACAAGATCTCTGAAAATATTAGTAGCTCCTCTTATGTATGACCCCAATGTACCCCTCTTCTCTGAAAGCTTTTGCCTCCTGAAGATGAAGGGAAAAGAGTAAATCAATTTTTATTTCTATGGTGTCTATCTGATTTGAAATTTTATCTCTTTCCTCATTTAGATATGAATGCCCGATTTCACAGGCTTAAAAATACTGCCCTTTTCTTGAATATTTCCTGCAATGATTGGGTTGATAATGCTACCATACAATTAAGTACAGACAAGGAATATTTTGTGATCATTAATGAGTGATGGCAGAATTGTTTGATGAATGTATTCTTCAGAAAGTGGAGGTATAATTTTTGATAACCTGGATTAGATTGCTAGTATCATGTTCCAGTTTTATACCCTTGTAAATTACTTCTCTTAGAATAGAAACATAACCTATGCATTAAAATGCATCTCTGTTCTTGGTGCAGAAGTTCACATTGAGTGCAACAAAATGAACACTACTAGAGCTTTATGGGATCCTCAGAGGATGTAAATTATTGCTGCTAGTTTATCCCAAGGATCAAGGAATTCTGTGTGGCTCTCAGATGGGCCTGTGTTTTGTATTAGGATTCTTGAATGTCTTGGTTAGAAATTGAATGTTTTCCTTAGACTTTTCTTGGACCTTCACTTAACATGAAAAAGAAAAAAATAATTCATTTTTCACTGTAATCCACGCTTCCACACTTCAGTAATTTTACTCCTCAGTTCCTTTTTGTTTTGTTTTGTTTGTTCATTTTTTTGTGAGTTTTTTGTTTGTTTTTGTTTGTTTGGGTTTTTTTTAATTAAAAACACAATAAAATATGCCTTGCATGTGATCTAGAAGATTATGAAATGTGATGAAGTCTTCCACTGGGATGATGCATGGTGAATAGACTAGCAAGTCATCAGCTGGATTTTGCACCACCGTATTTCCTGTGTGCTTCCTATCCTGTATTTTAAATCATCCTGTAACAGCTCCTGTACATGGGCACATGTTGCTATTGTGCACCTTAAGGCACTTTGCATTCTGGAACAGCCGTTCTGTCCCAGCTGCAAGCAAGATGTTTCTGTTGCAGTAAGCAATGTAATGGCAATGTAACATGTCGTTTACAAGACCTGGTGAATAATGCCATGTGCATCTGAGTCATGCCCCTATTAAATTTAATTAAACTCTTTACACCCTTTTCAGTCTTAAGGGTATATTTTTTATGCCTTTTGAGAGAAATGTGCAGTCAGCATAATTGTTGAACATGTATGTGCAAGGAAAGCTACCAAGAGGGGAAGAAGTGGGAAGCAAAGAGGCAATTCAAGGCCTTTTGGAAATATATCTATTTGAGCTGTAGAAGTTATCTTAGAAGACGTTCTGGGATGACTAGGTCACTGGTGTTGTTCGACACAGTTTCATTTCTACAAGTGGAGGAAGAAAAGAAAGGAGAGGAAAAAAGGTGCTGCATCACTTGGACTGAACATATAGGTGAAACTATTATGAGTTCTGCTGAACTACAGAAAGCCTAGTTTTTTCAGCATATTCTACTGAGTGGACAAAAGCAGTATTGTATGTGCTGCTTACACATCAGTTCAAGACTGGTGTGGGAATGGAGGGGGTGATCTAACAGGACCGTCTGATCTTGGCCAATAACATCCATCAGAGGAACTAAACAAAGCCTACTCTTGATCCACGCTTCAGATTTTTCATAATTCTATATGGCTAGATGTCGTAAATAATGACTGCATTACATCAGTCACAGATATGGCTTATGAAGTGTTGTTTGATACAGCTACTTTCTACTCAACCAAGTTTTTTCAGAATTTTCGTCTGTACATATATATATTTTTTTTTAACTGACCCCATATATGTGTATTCTTCCAATAAGGCATTTAATAATGGAAGAGTGGATTTATAAAAAAAATGCCTGTAATTGTTTCATTTAGTTTTGTTTTGACTTGCAGGTTAAATAGGCATATGTATTGAGTCAAATAGAAAGACCTGCTTGTGGATTTTGACATTGTTATAATAACAGTAATTCCATTCTCTGTGTCACTCAGATGGCTGCAAAAACCAGTTTTTCCTTGCACTGTAATTGTTTTGGATTCTATGAAGAATTGACATGAAGGAAAGACTTCATGTATAAGAATGACACTACTACGTAATATAATAGCCAAAAACTACTCCTGTGTGGCTACGTCTTGGATTTGATTTGATTTGATTTGATTTGATTTGATTTCTCTCAGTGTATTTTTAGAGGAAGTAGAAGGTAGCCACACTCATCCTGACTTACACCCTCTCCCAAAGAAATGACTGAGCTGAGATGGTCATCTCTTTCTTATTTCTATGGGCTTGGCTATGCTATGTTGGGGTAGGACAGTGGAAATGAAGAAGGAAAGGTTTTTTTTTTTTTTAACAGATGATTTACATTTCAAGAGTAAATTAGCATAGTGAAACAAGAACTATATAATTTAGGGTTTTGAGTCAAAGATCAGGAAATGACATTATCTTTGCATTGTTTTATTTATTAAATTTTCCTGATGTACACCTGTTTGAAACAGTGTGATTGTAGAACATACACACCTTCAATGGCAAATTTTAAACAGACCTGCCCTGGGTAAATCATAGTGAGTTTGTAGTGTAGAAAGGATTTATTACTTGATGACTGGCTTGTTCAAGGAAGTTGAGCATAGGGGTTACCCAAGTGCCATTAATTTCTAATATAATTTGGAAAGCTAACTTAAACTTCTTACTGCAGTAACAGAGGAATCTACTAGACACTGAACAGCTGTGCAGTGAAGAATGTTTTTATCTGCTAGAAAATGCACATAAGGGAAAAAACCCAGGAAATCTTGATGCTTGGTTGCTGTTCAGAGGAAGAAATAGAGCAGAATTCATCAGACCTGAAGCAATTTCTGCGCTTCCCTTGACTGACTGACCTGTGTCAGTCAGGGGACAGCAAGATGAAAAGAGATGTGCTTAATATTTCAGATAGATAATATAAAATGAATGCACAGTTGATAGTGGGAAAAATGACTGTACTAAGTGCATTTGTGAATATGAAATACAGAAAATTATTAGACCTGGTGGTAAAAGCCAATTTTGGGAAATTATTTTAAAGTCATAGTTGAACATTTTTTAAAGAAATGTCTACTTAACAGAAGAAAATTCTTCCTAGGAAAACCTTTCTTCTAGAGATTTTTGAAATTTTAGAAGCTATTCTTACTGTTTTTGAAGCCCTTATTTGCATTATGTTTAAAGTAAAAAAAAAAAAAACAAAAAAAAAAAAAAAAAAAAAAAGAAAGAAACCAAACCAATTAAAAAACCCAACCAAACAAAAATCCTCCCCCGAAAAAACCCACCAACTTAATCATACCCAATTTTTTTTTTTTTTTATTTTTTTTTATTTTTTTTTTTTTTTGTAATTGCCTGAAGCTTTGTTCTTCATACCGGGTCATAGTGGACCATTTTCAAATTAATTTAGCTAGTGAGACCTGCAAGCTGCTCATAGGGTTTTGGTGGAGGGTGCCTGGTATTTGGATTTTCTTTTTCTCCCCAGATTTATAAGATTTCTTGACGGGTAAGAGTCTGTTATTTTGTTTTGCTTCTTACCTCTTTTCTTTTTAATCTGTAGCAACAATATATCTGATCAAATTTCTGTAAAAAAAGAGCATGTCTTCCTGATGAGTCTTAAGTTGCTAAGATTGGTTTGTTCCATGTCCTTATTTCTCTCTCCTGAAATTAATGGAG
Organism: Callaeas wilsoni; assembly: GCA_013398955.1. Taxonomy (NCBI): domain Eukaryota; kingdom Metazoa; phylum Chordata; class Aves; order Passeriformes; family Callaeidae; genus Callaeas; species Callaeas wilsoni. Next base: position 9,077 of record VWPU01019312.1, read on the forward strand.
CTGTCCTCAAACACGTTAATGTAAATTAAATTTTTGCATTGAACCTGAAATATTTTTTCAAGAAAATATTATAACAGGGCTCCTTTCCCTTTTCCTTTTCCTTTTCCTTTTCCTTTTCCTTTTCCTTTTCCTTTTCCTTTTCCTTTTCCTTTTCCTTTTCCTTTTCCTTCTCCTTCTCCTTCTCCTTCTCCTTTTCCTTCGCCTCCTTCTCCTTCTCCTCCTCCTCCTCCTTCTCCTCCTCCTCCTCCTCCTCTTAAAAGGCTTCTACCTCCAGACTTTTCTTCCTGTCCGCATATAAGTCTACTCACAAAAGGGGATATTTCATTCATAGGTTCTGGCACAGGATCAAGCTGACATCTTGAATTTCTAATGTTTCTAATGTACACTTTATTTTGCATTCTTTATGTGGCTTTCCTAGTTGTAAAACAGAGATGAGACTTTATATTTTCTTGTGTCTTTTATATTTTTTGTATGATTTTGGATCAGGAATTTGTATGTTCTTTACGAAGTACACAGCACAACCTAGTTCTTGACAAAGTTATTTAGAAGAAATTGCAATTTAAATACCTGCCAGGAAAACCACAGGCTTTAATCGCAGAATCTCTGCTAGGTGCATTTTTGCCATCTTAGTGTTTTCAGATTACAGGATTAACAACTAAATAGTTGAAGTTATATTTTTCTACATGTCAGCTCTGAAATTTAACTTAGCATCTGCTGGGAGCATTTTTCTTACTTGTAATAACAGGATTATATGTCTCCTCCCCAAAGTCTGCATTGTGTAAAGACATGAGCATGTATCCTTCAAAATCTTTCCCAGTGCTCTTGCCATCATTATCCCTGCTTTAGTCAAGATATTCAGCTTTTTCCAAGTTTACTGCTACTGATAAATTTGTCTATACTGCTGTGTAAAATCATGGTCTGGAAAGCAATTTTCAGAACAAAATTAGGAAGAAGTTTCCATGTTTTAAATACTGTGCTACAATGCTTTTGTCAACCCTTTGTAGAATAGCTTAAATACAAGAGAAAGAAACCGTAGAACTGACAGTGCATCTTTTCTTCTGGAGACACCACGTCCATGAAAAATTCCATCTACAATTCTTCATATTTGTGTATGTGTCTCACTGATTGTCTGTGTAATACAGAAACCTTATTGTGACCGAGATTGGAAGTGGGAATACTGAACTTGATAACTGTACTTAATTTTTCAATTTGAGTTTTTGGCACTTTTGCAATACTTGCAGTAGGAAGTGTTTGTCTGAATAGTAGCATCTACTATGAACTTGGAATGGAGAATGGATTCTTGATTGCATAAAAAGCACAGAATGTCAAATATCTTAAGGCCAAAATAATGTTTACAACCATTATTTTCGTTTTCTACATCCTATTTTAGCAACGCCAGAGGATTTTTGTTTATTTTTAAACTTCCTAGGAGTACATGCGAAACACTTCATGCTGTTCATATTTTTGCTGTTTCATAGTGGTTTTGCTTCTGTTTACATTTTCTAAGTGTTTGAAAATGTCCAGATGAAAGACTGGATATGTAAACTGCTCTGACTAGAAAGATTCAGATGGTTCTGTGACATGAAGATAGCACGGAATTTAATTCAGCCTGATAGAAGTTTTTCCACTTGTTCTGAAATCTAAAGCCTAGGGATTCAAAGAATCCTAGTTTCTTAAAAGCTCTGGCATGTATACTTGTGCCTCTGAGAAGAACAAATAACTTACACCAGATTTTAAAATTTAAGAGAGTTTAAATCATGTTCAATGTGCGCTAGAATGGCTAAAAGGAGTATATGGTCACATGGCAACCTGGCATGTATACTTGCCGTGTCATTGGTAAGGCATAGTTCTGTGTGTATTTAGTTTAAACGTGTGGATTCTGAAATTGTCGAATTTTTAATTTGGTTGTTCTTGTTCATGTTTAACACCATCTTCTTCACTTGATGCTGAACTCAAAGTTGTGAAAGAGTAAGAAAGAGAGATTTGAAGAACTCTTTCAAAGCTAAGACCTTAACTAGAGCATTCTTTTTTTGTTAACTGTTTAAGAGGTGAGCCTTTCCCTCCTCCTTTCAGTGTGAGCTGTTTCTTAGAAATCACATATCATGATGTTGAGAAACGTTAGGATTCTCTAGTACAGCAATGGTGAGAGAATGAAATTACTGGGGTTAGGTTATAGCTTTACATCACTTCAGCTTGTTTCATGTCTCTGAGGAGTGCAGCAAGAGATGTGCTCATGACAGGGTTTTTTGCTTTTCGGTTCTTGTTTGGTTTTGGTTTGTTTTTTTTTTAAATAAAGGGAAGCAAACATCTATGGAGCCTCAAACAATGAATGTTTGGAACTGTTCCTTTCCAGTCAGCAACAGGTCATAGCTGAGCTGAAGAAACATATCTTTCATATTTTTAACACAATCTGGAAAATAGGAAGTCACTGCAGGACATTGAAAGCTGATGGTTATTGGATGCAAAAATAAAAGTAATTCAGTTACAAAATAATGAAATATGAATTTTTAAAAACAGAATAAGGCAGAAATGGTCTGAAAGTATTTTCAAAGAATTAAGTACAGTGTAGACAAACTATGACATTTGAGATTGTGTTTGTCTTCAGTAGCAACAAGTAGTTTGACTTGAGTTATAACAAATCTATGAGTAGTGGTTTTAGTTATTTGGTCAAAGAGAATAGATCTGCCTTTAGGAAATCTTGTTTACATAAATCAAAATATTAAATGAACATAAGTAACCTATGTTTATTATTCTTAACTCCAGTGGTAAACTACTTAACAAAACCAAAGCAGCATTATTCTTTTGTGTTTAAGCAGAACAAAAAAAGTAAACAAAAAGTCATCCTATGCCATTTCCTGAATAGAGTGTGTAGGTGCTGCTTTGAAACAGTTTCCTTAAATATGGTATCTATGCCATAAATTTTGTCATACCACTACCCATTACAAATGCTTGCAAAAATGGGGGTTTAGCAATGTTATCTTCAGGGCAGAGTGCTTTGAAAAAGGTATTTTAATTTCCAAGAAAGAGAAAATTGAAAAAAACCTGTAAAGTGATGGTTCAGAGGAAGTTATGAAAACAGAGTAGAGGATAACCCTGGATTTTCACTTAGTGAATTCCTCTAGCAACATTCATGAGCAGGCACAGGGATCTCACTGGAAATGTTTTAAATAGTTATATGCAACAATATATTGCCCATCGGAAAAGAGTTTTGAGGCAAGTATGGACAGAAGCAATTAGCTGAGAAGGTAACCAGATTTTTAGTACGATAAACACTTAAATAACTTCTTATGATGTTCCTTAATCTTTTGAGGTAGGCATTTCCTTTTTTTTTTTTTCCCCAAGCCTTTAACTAAACATTTACTTATTCTGATGCAGCTTTTAGACTTGGACTTCTCTTGACTACCAATTAATACATTAGATCAAGAAAGAGTAAAGTGATTAGTTTAATGTTGGCAGTCTCTTATTTTCACACAATTGCTATAACCATTGCACTCTTTCTTATGCTTTTCTCTCTTTTTCACCTCCTTCAAGACTACCAGCAAAAATAAACAATTTTTCCTACAGTGACATAGTATATCTTGCTGAAAGCAAAGTTTAATACAATGATTTAATGATATTAATTATACAAAACCAGTGAGTACTTTGTTCCTTCTTAACTTTGAATAACAGGATGACAGGCTAGTTATCTATAGAATCTTGTAAGAGTTATTTACATCCTCTCCTTATTTATTCTCCTCCCCTTGTTCCCCCACCCACATTTTTCTGAAGCTCTGGATGTTTGCCATGGCTTGAAAGATGTTGAGCTGCATGTGCAAGTGTTACTGTTTACTTGAATAACTTCTCTTTTTCTCGTGTGTGTCATTTTCCTCATTCAGAAGCCACTTGCCAGATTTTTAGGTCATCATCCTTGTCCTTTTCTCAAGATCATCTGGCAAGTTCCATTTAACAAATTCTTTGTTGGAGGGGTGCCAGTGATGTGTTCAATTTTTCCTCATAGAGTGCACCAATTTGTGCCCTTAGCTACTTTGTACAAAGGAAACATGTCTGTCATTTCCAGGCGTGTTTCGTTGTATGTGTGTGGGTGGTAAGCATGTGATGGAGCTTTCTGAAACCGGTCTCTTATCTGAAATTAGGGACTTAACGTGTTTTTATCCAGCCCTCTTCTCATAGTCCTACCAAGCAAAAGTATCCCTAAGTGGATCTCTTCTGTATGTCAGGTAACTGCTTTTGGTAAATAACTTGTTTTCAGTTTTTGTATTATCCATTGTCATAGGCTCTTGAAACTGGCTGTCTTGATTACTATGACCATAAATTTTCATACTGTAATTAATTTGTTAATTGTCTTTTGAAGCTTCTTTTGAGTGGTTTGAATAATTAGATCTGTGTTCTGTGTAACTATATTTTGTTCAATAAAGAGAAGCATGACAGATAGTGTACTAACAGCAAATTAATTATTTTTGAATCTTCCATTAAGATTTTGTTTTCTAATCAAAGCAAATTACCAGTGAATGCATTTATATCTGAAAAAATATTTTTTTTGTCTTCATCAGGAACTGTCATAGTCTTGTTCAAGGACTGTTTAGTGTTTTCTTATGTTAGAATCTAGAACATTAAAAAAACCATCCAAAGACAACTGGATTAATAATCGTAATCTGAAATAAATTAATGGTCACTGAAGAAACACATTTATCATTGATTTATCCAGATATTAATTTTTTGGTATTTTAATGCAACAGTTCATGGGAACTGTTTGGAAACTCAAGTTCTGCAATGCTGACATTATTTTCTGTGCTGAAGTTTTTCCTGTTTTAGGTATCTCCACTGTCACCCCAAATCCTGGCATTGTTGCACAGAAGTTTAGAGAAGAGTGTTTTTGGCTTGCTTTCTTTTGTTTTTTAATAAAGTGTCCTGTCCCAGAGAGCTAAAAATTAGAAGGCTGTGGCTTGTCTGTTTCTGAAGTCCTGTGATTAGAAGAGAAAAGAGGAGCACATTATGGGTCAAAGCCACCACTGAGCCGGCAGTAGCAGGGGAAACATAGGTATATGCCTATATATGAAAAAGCAGTGATGAGAAAACATGATCGTAGAAGGTAATAGATACAGTAGAATGGCATATAGGTGAGTCATAAACACAGAGACTCTAGAGGGACAGAAAAAAAAGAGGCAAAAAGTTATAAACAAATTGTTACAATTTGATGATGTTTTGTGTTTGATTTTGGTAATTTTTTACATATCTAAGGCAAAATAAGTGAAAATTATATTAGTATTGGTCATAATCTAACATGCTTTTGCAGACAATTGCTACATATAATGAAAATGGGACTCTACAGTTAGGAACCAAAATGGGTTTTATTATTTTAGTCTCACCTTCTGCTTTATCTGCACAATAGAACATTTCCCAAAGGATCTGCAGCTATGCAGGGACTTATGTTGAAATTTAAATATCAGCCATGCAAGATACCCATATATTGACTGAAGATTACTTTTTATTACATATTGTTGCTCAAAACCAATACTATCTCCCCCTTACAGAAGGTACGATATTTTGGTATGTTACAAGAGATGGGATTTCTTTACAATAATGTTATTTAAACTGGGAGACAGTAGTGTCAGCTTCACTACTTCAGGGTTATATGGTAAGCTCTTCTTGTAGGTAAGACCAACAAACACCTCCCAGAAACAGTGGTCAGCAGAGCTGAAAGGCAAGGGAGTGTGTGACTCCTCAAGGACCCTGTCCTGGAACAGCACTGGGACTAGAAGCCTGCTGAGGTTTTCTTTCATCCTATCTGCAAGATGAATTATACAGTAGTCCTGATGTTAGTGAAGGTCTGCTCATGTGAATTAGCTGGTAGCACTGCAAGAGAGTTTTTCATAAACCACAGGTGGCTAAAAACCGTATGTCAATTGCCCAGATATTAAGCATGTGATCATATAAGGAATTCTGTATGATGTCTGTATCAGCAGGAGATAAATTTAACCATGAAGGGATAAATTAGATAAAACCAGTGAAGTACACATTCCAGAATGTGGGCAATTAGCCAAAGATGCATATTTCGACCCTGTAAGGTATGTGATGCCATTTTAAGTAGGTGGGAAAGCAGAAAAGCAGGTTTACACATGTTGCTTCTTCTTGAGAACCATCCTGCATTGTATAGAGACACTGTTTAGATCAGCCAGTCAAGGAGATAACAGTGTTCCGTAAGACCATCACTTCATTCAAGGAGATTGAGACCTTTGGTTCCAGTGTTTCACAATTACTTTTCTGTTTTCAGGTATTGTGCTGCATGAAATTAAAAAGCACTGAGCAATTTGAGGAGTAGTAGGCTAGATCAGACCTGAAGTGACTATAACCACTATAAGAATGTATTATTTGCATTTGACAGTTTTTCTGTAATTCTTTAAGCATGCTTATTTTCATTTTTCGTGGGAAGGTTTTCTATTTATTGGACTGTTAGCTGGAGAAACCACCACTAGCCTTTGCTTTTCTAAGAGTTGACTGAGCCAACACGCCAAAATCACCATGAATGGTATGCTGGGTACATCTAGCTCCTGAGCAGCATGTGCTGCATATTCTGTGACCTTACTGGTTCAGAATTTAGCACAGAGGCTTTTTTCAAGTAAAATAAGACAAACTGCACACCCCTCCTAACAACACATTTCAAAGGAATGTGCATATATCTATAATTTATATATGTGTGAGTGTTTAAAAATTCTGATAAGGACAGAGTGAGTCTTAAGAATTTTTTCTCTATAGAAGTATATATATATATCGTGTGCAAATTTAGATGGATTTTATGTCTATGAAAAATAGCTTGATAGTGAAGGATACGCAAAACAAAGCTTGGTTATCAAAGAGAACAAATATATTCCTGTAATAATTTTTTTCTCCTGCCTCTAGCTGAGGGAAAATATAAAAGGAATCAATAATTTTAAAATGTTAAACTAAATCATAATTTCAAAGTGTTAAAGTTGTTGAGCACTCTATAAGTACTCATTTTAATGTTATTCAGTAATATGGTGGCCAGCAGTCACTTTTATAGAAGACTTATGGACTAAGGAAATACAGGTTTATTTGAAAACTAGTAAGCAGTGCTTTTAATCAATCTAGCAGTAACAATGTGTGATTCTGATATTTTGTTCTTTGGGACACTACAGAGGTAATCTATAAAGAGGTGTATTGAGATTATTTAATTTTTGTATATGGTGGACTGGACAGTTCTTGTAATACTATATTTTCCTGAATTTACTCTGAATGTACTCTGCATTGCAACTTTTTAAGAACCTGAAAGGCCCTCCTGATCCGCATGTGAGCTAAATGCTGTCCATGGAATGAAGGGATTGAGAACAGCCTTGCTGTGAAGGACTTGGGGTGCTGGTGGAGGAGAGGCTGGAAATGACCCAGTAACGTGCACTCACAGCCCAGAAACCCAAACGTGTCCTGGGCTGCATCCGAAGCAGTGTGGGCAGCATGGCTGGGAAGAGGATTCTGCCTCTCCGTCTCCACCATTGTGAGACTGCACTTGGAATACTGAATCCAGCTTTGGGGCTCTCGGTACAAGAATTGCTTGGATCTGTTGGAGAGAAGTCCACGAAGATAGCCAGAGTGCTGGAGCACCTCTCCTATGATGACAGACTGAGGGAGCTGGGGGTGTTCAGCCTAGAGAAGAGAAGGCTCTGTGGAGATGTTACAGCAGCTTTCCAGTACCTAAAAGGACCCTATAAGAAAGACGGGGACAGATTTTTAGCAGTGTCTGCTGTGATAGGACAAAAGGTAATGGTTTTAACCTGTGCGAGGGTAGATTCAGACTAGATTTAAGGAGGAAATGTTTTACAACAAAGGTGGCGAGACAATGGAACAAGTTGCTAAGAGAAGTTGTGGATGCCTCATCTCTTGCAGTGTTCAAGACCAGGCTGGATGGGGCTTTGAGCAACCTGGTTTAGTGGAAGACGTCCCTTCTCATCGCAGAGGCCCTAGATGAGATGACTTCTGAAGATTCCTTCCCATCCAGACTATTCTATGATTCTGTAATTCTATGATTATAAATACGAAATAGAAAGAAAACAGAGTTTTTTGTACAATATTATTGTGTGAGCGGAGTTGGCAGGAGGAAGAAGTACTGGTTAAAGACTGCCAGGCATGAGTGGAAAGTCACGATCCAAACATTAGGACAGGTGAGACGGGTGTAGTTTTGTCAATTGACAACGTGTAAGTTCCTTCCATTTATTTGTGGAGAGTTCAGTCAGCCGTAAGATAGCTTGACGAGGAATGTCTTTGGCTTAGATAAAATGGTAAGGAAGAGCTATTTTAAAATCTTCAGTTTGTGTTTAAGTCTCTTGACAAAGATGAATGGAAGGCTTTTCAATGTGATCTCTTCCATAGCTTTTCCACTGCAAGCAAATGATAATTCATTTGTAAGGTGCTAAGAAGATACAGTACCATAGATTTGTTCAAGGACGAGGTGTGGAAGTAGAACCACTGTTTGACTTTTCCCTTTGACAGATGACGGGAACTGAAGACTTGTCTGGGGAAAACATTACCTCATAACATATTTGGCACCAGCACAACTGAAAGATTAGAAAAGAAAATAGTAATGTGCTAAAATGTGAAAAGGAAAAGAATATTGTTTTCTCCATCCAAAATTCACAATTTGTCCCTTAATGCAGCATAGATTGTCTGTCTGGCAGAGTAGCTTTTTTCACTATTCTGTGTATGGGAACAGGTAGTGCTTCCTGGATAAGGTATGTCTGGAGATCTTGAACCACTTGAATGAAAAATTTCTTCTTATGTGACGACATGCAGTCTTTTTAATGATGGAAGGTTAACAAGGTCACACTGTCATTTTGTGTGCTACCATACCAAGCCAGCACTTTCTTCCTGCTTCCTCAGACCTAATTATCTGTGAGCTACTAGTGAGCTAGTAGCAAGTTATGTTTAGAGTAATTTCTGTAGTAACACCTGGTAAAAGCAGGCCTACCAGCACCAAGATCCCTGGCAGTTGAGTCTACCCAGCAGTCTGCTTTCAATTTTCTCACAAGCATTCCTGGTTTTGCTTTGCAGCTTTTGGGAACTTTATGTACCAGTTTTCTTTTTCCTCTCTGAAAAGAATGTCAGTAGAGTCAAGATACATAAACCCACTGTTGAAAAGTGAAAACAAAGTGCTGACTCAGCCCAGGGAGTTGGAACCAGGTCGCTCCCATAACAGGTTTGCATAGAAATAACTGCTATGATAGCTGTGAGGGTCTTGTAAGTTTACATTTTATTGACATTTCCATATGGGCATCTGGTGTTTTGTTTTTGCACCATCCCTTGAATTATACAGGCTGTATAAACTGTTTTGGGACACCAGAACAGTAACACTTGTTGAGACCATTCACTTACTCAAGTGGCTTTGAATCAGTATTGTCTGGTGCTCAGTCACTCTGTACTTGTGCTCTGGAATGTGGAAGTGTTCACTTCTGGGAACTGTGCTGATATAAGTATAAACTGGCATGTGCAGGCAAACTGTGCTTTCTGACTTGCATTTTATTTCTCCTGATTGCATTCTGAAGGTGAAAACAGAGATATCCTTTGCTTTTCGGGAGTGATATCTTTGAATTAGCTAGGGTTAGCTCCCTCAAAGACATGCCATGTGCTGCTCTCAGTTTACATCATCTCTGCAGTGAGAAATAAATCCAGCAAAAAAACCTGGTTTCATTAGCCATAGCTTTATAAATTTTCCACACTAGGCAGTTATCTAGTTAACATATGGACTGTACAATAGATTAGCCCAATGTGACTATGCTGTAAGCCACTCAAGGGATTTAGCCACTGTGATCAATCACAAGAGCATTTGCTCTAGGGCCATGTGTTATTATTTATAATATATACTGTTTATACTTCATAAAATTGTCTTATCACTCCTTATTTCATAAAATCAATTTATTGAAAGAAAGAGCCAAAAGATTTATCATTTTCATAATAAAACATCTGACTTCACCTGCCAAAAGTAGCCAAATTGATTTTTAACGTCTGTTAATGATTTAACTCTCCCTTTTTACTGACGTCAGTAAAAGGGTGTTACCACTCCCAGTCCTCAGTGAAAGGGTATTTTCAGTTTACAGAAAAATATACTGCTTGCCTCTGCATTTATACATGCATAATGTACACTACACTACACTTTAATTTCTTACCAGTAAAATGATGAAAACTTGGGTAGAGCCTAGATAATTAGGTACTCTAAATATGATATCTTGGACAAGACAGCGTATAACACGGGGGGGTTTTAAATTATCCATATCTTACATTTACTCTTCTTCTGTTTATTATGAATAAAAAATTTAAGATATCAATTGGTTTTGCTTTTTTAAATCAACCTTCTCATTGCAATTCAGAGATATTTAGATTGAATACTGATTAAGTTAAGCCCCAAAAATTGTGTGCACATGCACTTTTAGAAAGAAAATGTGTTTCACAGAGAATTGAAGTCACTGATTTATTAGACACTCTTTTATGCATCATGATATGTAATGTAACACAGATACTCTTTTCTGTATTTCATGGTAAAAAGCATTTTCTAAAAGTGATTACTAGTATCATGTTCTGTGTAAGGACATTGTGAATTTCAGCCTTAAATGTGATTCTGTGATGGGCTTTCTTTTTTCAAATGGATTTTCCACTCTTATTAAAAGGTTGCTATAAATGCCTAACCTCGATTATAAAGAGATGAGAGATTATTTTGTATAGAAGATCTTATAATTTAAACAAAATACATCTTCTTTTACATGTTATTCATAAAAATGGGTTGGTCAGAGGTTCCTATCTAACATATTTTCAGTTGTTACCTAATGTCTCTCTGTCAAAACATTTTATACAAATTTTAAAATTTTAGTTTACTGAGACTTTTGTTTTAAAGATTTTCCACATCCAGGATGGTGCTCTTGTTTCACAGTAATAAAAAGAGCAGCCATTACGAAGTAGCCAGAGGGATGAGAAAGATGCGTGCAGCAAGGAGTTTGACTCTTTCCCCTGCACTTCATTTGTAAGCTGTCACTTATAATTGCTATTGCAAAGTCTTACGGTACAGATTTTTGCTGCTGAAGAAGGAAACTGTGATGGAAAGGTCATTCATTTTGGTTAATTCTCAAACAGGGGAAATATTTTTTAGGCTTCCCATTCTGTCAGAGGCATGCGGGTTTATGCACTTTCTGCAACACATGAATTGTTTTCTGAAAGTATCTCTTTTAATTTCTTCATTATATGGTAATCCTAGGAATACTGCCTTCCTAATTTAGCACATATAGATTAACTTCTGGCATCTTTGTGATTAGCCACTCTAAATCCGTTTCCCAGTGGCATCTCGGGTGGCTGCACTCTGGTGGAGAGGGTACTGAGCTGCTTTGTAAGTATCAAAGGAATCCGTATCTGGCTAGTTATTCAAGTCTCAACTTGCTGTGTTTAAATTTCAAATAAGCATGTTTGGTTTTGGGTTTTTTTCCTGATGGGGAAAAAATATTCTGAAATTTTTGAACTAGCTTGGCATGAGCTATAATCATGAATACATTTTACCTGTTGTCTTAGTTCCTCAGAAGGGAAAGGTTCTTAAGTCACACCCAGTTTAGAGTCTCAAATCAGACTCAGTAATTAAAAAAAAATTGCTATGTCTATAATCTCTATAGTACTCAGTTCTCATGCTTATTTAAAGTCATGTTTTAACCTGCTAAAATTATATTATCAAAACCATTATTTTTAAAGGTCTGTCTGAAGAGCCTAGCCTTTTGACTGCTTTGCTCTGGGCAAAAGTGAAGTGTTGCATTCTTCTTCAAATCCACTTGCTATGACTTGAACAGTGCAAGCAGTTATTGGTCAAGATAATCCTGATATTTCAAATTCCTTTTATTTAAAAAAATACTTATATTAAATTAAGTACTGGAGGACTTCTTCCTTTTCTTCCTTTTCCTTCTCCTCTCCCCTGTCTGAGAAGATCACTCTCCAAGCAGAAGGAATCAGTTTTGATATTATCTTCGGGAGACTGACCACTTCAGTCATCCCTTTATACACATGGATACCTGTGTTGATGGTTATATTAATTTTCAGCCTCAGGAGAAGACTATTTTTATTTTCTTGAGGTCTTTCTTACATCGGGTTAGTAGTAGCAGAAGTAGTTTTTTGCCTCGTTTAACAGTGGTATGGACAGTTGTAGCCGTGTAACTGCACTTTACTCTGATAGGAACCACCTTCCATGGGCTGAGCGTGTGACTGAACTTGCCCATGCTGAGATTACTGATCATGGTAGGAACTTATTTATACCAGAGGGAAAGAAGTTCCAAGGACAGTAGCAGTTCATAAAAACATGGTGTGTAGACCGTGTCTAAGATATTTTAAACTTGGTAGGAAAGCACCAAAAGGTAATTGGGAGCCTTTAGAGGTGGAAATAGGTATGAAAGAGATATGAATGTATTTCTCTCTTCATTAGTAAGTCAAGTAACTCTGGCAGGAAGTAAAGGGCAAGAGAAGATTGGCAAAGACAAGTCTTAGGCAGTTTAAATGATTATCAGGCTTTTCCAGTGCTTTGCAGGGCACAATAAATTGCATCAACTTCAGCTACTGGGTAGTTCAGTGTTACTGACTGAAGAGCCATTTCTTGGTAAGACACTCAGTAGCCAGTTAAGTGTCACCTGATATGAATGGAAGTGTAGTTCCCTGAGTTTTTTCTCTTGAGCAGGCTAGGTCTGTTAAATCTCTTCCCTGAAAAGCCTGGCTATAGCTGATGATGATGTTTTGGATTTATGCGGAATGGCAACTTCACAACTGGCAGGACGAATATTGCTTCTGGTGGTGAATGTATGGTTCAGTCAAACCAAATGCTAAAATTTCCTTATCCCTTGGGATCCATACAGCTACCTTTTGATTACACAGCTAACATATACCATTTTTCATCAAGAAGTGAGACTGACAATGTGGTGAGCAAACCCATGCAATGTAATTAATATCACTCCAGAAAATTAATTCCAAAGGTGTCCATAGGTGGGAGAAACACGGTGAAATTATGCCTAGGGGCCAACTGAAGTATCATTGAGTGTCTTGGCTAGCAGTGTAGCCTCTTCATTTGTTTGACTAATTGGTATAAATATTCTTTCAGAGCTATAACAGAACCGACAACAGGAAGCATAGCATCATGGAAAAAAAATGTAGAGAAAAAGGACTTGGTTTAATCATTGACACAGGTTGAAGAATGCATGGTTCACATTAGATCATAGTAAAAAGCATGAACTGAAACAAGTTATGTGAGAAATAATTGTATTCTACTTACAATAAATTATGTATGTAAAATGGCTTTCATAAAAGACAAATAAAATATTGTGAGGAATTTTATAATATTCTAAAATTTTTTTTTGGCAAAATAAAATAAAAGCAAAGGAATGATAATAAAAGCTGAAAAAATTAGTGATTCAAATCAGAACCATTTCTTCAGATTTCTGCTAGCAGTAAACCATGAGAAAAAGTCTGAATGGACCTTCTGTGTAATCTCCTGAACTGGGCTTATAAAATAGAACGACTTAATGTTACTCTTTGATTCTTCAATTTAGTACTTGATTAAAATTTCCTAATATATGCAGGACAGCTAGTACTGACTGCTGATAGTAGAAAAACAGTTCACGTGTCCTAGCCTACTGAGTCATTTAAGGTGTACCGTGTGTTGCAGTTCAAACTAACAGACCATGTAATCTCCACTGGCAAAAGGGAGGCAAGCCAGTACAAGCAGGTGTCAGAAAGTTAAGAATGCAGCAAAGAAGTAATAATACATATGGTGTTTTCTTACCTCCTGTAATTAACTGTTTGTTGCAATATTTTGACAGGAGTTCCACTTGTCCACTCCTGCATGCATCTCATTTGTTGAAAATGGACACACAAGATAAATTGAGCACAAATATTTTTTCTTTTACTTTTTTTTTTGGTAGATCATTTATAACATCCATGTGCACAATAAAATCACAAAATAGCAGTGTAAAAGTCTCTTTTACTCAGGGGTTGGATCTCAGCTCTGAGGAAGCCTGACTGTGTTGAAGATCTGAATGGAATTTGACATCCAACCTAAGTTCTGTGGCAACCTACCTTGCACAATGCAATTAATATCTCACACAAGGAACTGGATAAACCAGAACAGGCTTGGGGTACATGTGTAAGACAAAAACATTCAAAAATATTAAAAATATTCAAGGGATCAAAATTTTATTTTCTTAGGCCAAATTTTTTTTACTAAGAATCAGTAAGTTCTGCGAACATAAGTGAATGGGAGTATTTCCCAAAACAACTTTTTGATTAGGTTAAGCACTTTAAAGCAATACAGATAGGATTCTGAATCATTTATCTAGTAACAATATCTTTTTCAGGCTAATCCCACTTTTTAATTTTTTCTTTAGAAATTCATCCGTTATTCTATTTAATCATGCCAAAGTCCTTCTCAATCCAATATTTCCTTAACTTTTCCTCATATAACATGTGCATTGTCCCATTCAGATCAGTGGCTAATCAAAAATGGTGTGGCAAAATGCTTGCTGGCAATTGTAAGGTGTGATGGTTTTGCTTTGTCTAGCATAATATTGCAGTCGTAAATGCCCCACTAATTAAAAAAAAAAAAAAAAAAGGAGTATTTCCTTAGGCTGGAATGACTGCATTCTTAATTAAACTTCTTTGCCTTTCAGAGGCAAAGGAGAAGTACTTTCATTTGTAAAGGCAGTTTGCTTAACTCTGAGCTGATGATAGAGAGGTTCCCAGCACACTGTTGCATTCCACAGTTGCCTTTAGCTCCTAGAGAGCATTAAAGGTTATGGTGTGGCAGAGGGTTTGTCTCGATCAGGTTAGAGTACAACTCAAACTCAAATAGGCATTGAAACAAGAATGTGAATCATAAGGATGCTAGTCTGCCAAAAGCAAACTCTTAATTTCTCTTGACTGTCCACATCTTATAGAAGTCTGATCTCTGTTCTGTGCGATCTGAGTGTTCTGCTGCAGTTCTTAAGCTCTGAATGTCACCAAGGGCTTGTCAAACCCTGATCCTTACTCAAAATTAAAAGTGCTGGAGTTAATTTAGGCAGTATATGGGATGAGTCCCAAGGTGATGTGGCATCTTGTTTTTTTGATACATGTGTTTTCCTTTCCTTTTTGTTTTTATGCACCTTTTAATTTTCATCAAGATCTGTCTTCAGGTATTCAGTGTAAACACTATTAAGTTTATGGCTCAGGAACATTGTAGGCTTTGCACACTAAAGTTTTGGTAAGTAAAATTCTACCAACTATGTGAAAAATTACTTTGATTTTCTTCTCACTTCTTTTGTAGAAAAGGATATTTATAGTTTGCAAAATAATTTATAGGTATAGAATAAGCAGGATGAAAAGTACTTGGGGACTGGTACAGCACTTTTGAGACCAAGTTATTGAACAGCTGGGAGTGGATGTTTGGCAATATATCCTTTCCTGCTCCCTTTGTCCTCCTTCCTTTTGGGATACAGATCAGTGGAATGTGCTATCTGTTAAATGCTGTAGGAAAGAGCATGCATCCTATGAATTCAGCATTCTTTCAGACCTTAACTTTGATAACACATACAGAAAACTCTCCAGAATGACACACTTTGGAACAAAGACAGATTGTTTGTGAAAGCATTGCAAGCTTGATAAATTAGCTGGTTTGTATTTGTGTATTTTTGGTAAGTAAGACAGTGATAGGTTGCATGCTACATTTGACAAATTTCATGGACTAAGACTTGAGACTTGTTTGAAATATCAGCTGAAAAGGGGCTTTGCTTGATTATCCATGTGGATCCTGAAAACTGCAAAGAATGATTATCTAGAAATGAGGGAATGCAGTATGAAACCGATGATGCTGCAAAGATTTTTCTTTAAAAGCTGAGTCCTAATAACGGATATTTTTAAAATGACAGCTGTGGCCTTTCAGTTTTTTGTATCTTTGTTTGTTTGCTGTTGTTTTGTTTAGTTTTTTTGCAACTCTTCCTTCATTACCTTTGTGATTTCTTCTTATTCAGTCTTGTCACTGGTAACATTAGTAACAACACCTTGTCATTGTGTGCTAATAAAGCAGTAATATTCACAGCTTAAAATAACATTGGTCCTTTGTGAAAGAGAACAAAAAGATGAAACCTGTGGCAAACAGAAGATATATTTCAATGACAATTTTTTTTTAAAAGCTGGTCCTGTTTCTTATTCTTTTC
The DNA here is from genome assembly GCA_013398955.1 of Callaeas wilsoni. Taxonomy (NCBI): domain Eukaryota; kingdom Metazoa; phylum Chordata; class Aves; order Passeriformes; family Callaeidae; genus Callaeas; species Callaeas wilsoni. Next base: position 25,282 of record VWPU01019312.1, read on the forward strand.
CCATTCTTTTACAATTATAAACTGTATTGCACACACTGTCTGTTAATTTGGATACAATATTCATGTGCTTCAAGAGTAATCTTTACCTTTCTGTACAACTAGGAGAATCACAAGTGTTAGAGTTTTAGAGAAGTTAACTCTTTTTTCGTAACAAGTATGCGTTGTATACTGAACAGCATCTCCTTTTACTTCCAGAGAAGCTGGTGGGTAGTCAAACAGTTGCCTAATTTTTTCAGTTCTCAACTATTTTCGTAGCACTGCAGCTTGCAGTATAATTTGTAGCAAGCTATGAAGCTGACATTTTCTTCTGAGACTCAGGAAAGAATTTAGGGATGAGTAAAATGTGTGGCCACTTCTACCCTGGTAATGCCCACTAATTCAAGAAGGAGGAGGAGTATATTGTATTTGACATTACACTGTTTCGTACCATTTGAGACTATTACTTTCATATTTTGTCTTAAAACTGATCTGTATGTATTTTAGCAAGATGGTAAAAAATTACAGAGGAAAAGAATGAAACTGACAAGACCGTATCAGGTAGGGTGGTGGAGACTTGTCATTTACACATGTCCTGGTTTTACATACCCCAATAACTAGATGACACTCAAAATGAAAAAATAATGTAGGACATGTTAAAAAATAGTTAATTTCTCTAGTGCAAACAAATACAGTCAATCTCTGAAGAAGCATTTAGTTTTAAAGATAGAGCACAGCTCTGATACATTTCATAATTAAGTGTGTACAGCTGGTTCTCTGAAACTAGTAACAGCAGGGCTTAATAACTAGTCATCTGTTAGTAAGAAATAGGTTCTCCAGCCACTAAATCTGTGTCTCCAAAATTTATGCATTTATTTTGCCTTTCAAGTTAGTTAACCATAAATTTGAAATTATAGACAACAATGAGTCTTCCGCTTTTTTTTTTTTTTCTGAGGTGATAAATGTAAAAGTAGGTAAGGAGAAAAAAATCTCAACAGATTATTGAAAAAGAAAATTTGCTCATTTTTGAAATTTTTAAGGCTAATTTAAAGTTTCCTTTTAGAAAGAGTTTAACGAGCGTCTAAATGAGCTTTTTCAGCTTTAACCTCCTAGTAGTTTATGGGCTATCTTCAATAGAGGAATGCAGGAGAATGCCAGGTTTAGCACTAGCATTTGAAAAAAAATGCCATGACTACACATAAGAAATCCAGTCCCTACATTATTATAAATTATTGTTACATTACTCAGCAGAATGGTTAACACTTCCATCACCTCTGACCAGGTGCTGATGATTCTTCATCTGCAGAGAGATCCCAGTGATGCAGAGGAAATTGCATTAATTCAATAACTGAGATGAAGTCCTCTAATTCATAATCTATCAATCCCAATTTTGAGATAATTTTTTCCTTCCACCTGAGCATATTTTAGAAATGACCACATGTATCTGCATCCTTTAATGGCTCCTGTATCCAAATATAAATTATGCAGTATAATGTCTACATTATTTTCTTGCATTTATACATAGAAAGTGTGAGAGAAACATGATGGATTTATTTTACATATAAAAACCAATACGGTAATTTTTTTATAGTTTTAATCTCCAGTGAAGCAGCCATTTATATAAATATAAACATACTGTCTTGTATTAAAATGTCTATCGTCTAAACACTACTATTAGAAAAGAGTAAAAGAAATAACCCTTTGCAATTAATTCCTTTTGCTGCACTTGTTTTAGTGTGTCCATTTAAAGCATTCAAAATCACATGAAATTATTTTATCTATTTTTCTTTGAACTGTGACATACTTGTGCTTTAACAGCCATAGTACTTTGGGAACAAATTGCTATCTTTAAATACCTTTTTTTATTTTTCTGATGATCAGCATTTAAGAAAAGTCAGTAGAATACGTGACATCCTTGTTATAACTTCTTGAGAGACAATAATATATTTATAATTTATCATTATAGATACTGAAGTAGTGCTCAGGTGACACCTTGTGCATGACCTGTTTTAAAGAGAAAAACTCCTTCAAATCTGAAGAAAAGTTAATAACAGTTAAGGTAAAGGTAAAAGTTAATAGCTCCCCCCTCCCACAGTGCCTCACTCAAGCCCAACTTTTTGCTTTACTAGACTTCATATTCTAGACTTTTTCCTTGAGGTAAATATGGAAGTCTAAAATTATTAACTGCTTCAGTAAGGTGCCCAGCATATCAGTATCTCAACGGAAGTTTTATGAAACCATTCACACCTGAGAAACAGTCTTTCAACAAGACAAATTGGACCAGGAGGAACAAGAGGACTGCAGTCAGACATTGCTGTTTTGAGAAGGGCAACCTAACTCATTGCAAAAGCTGGATGATCAACCTCACTGAAGCAGGAGGAAACTGGTAGTCTTTGAAATAACTTGTGAGTATGGTGATGTAGCTGTGTTGGAAGTAGACTGGTATGCACTGTTTAGGAATGGGTCGTACCTTAAAACGGCTAAAAGGCTTACATCTTTGTCTGCAAAGCTGCTTGACATTGAAAACATCTCTCTCGGGTAGGAACTGGCCCCTGGAAGTGCCAGGTCTCTTCTCTTCCTGCTGCTGGGAATGAGTGATAGGCTAGGACATTCAGACTGTAAGTGTGCAGGAAAGACTGAGCTAAAGTAATCTCCTGGTAACACTGCTACTGACAAAGTTATGGTGTTCAGTGATACAGAACAACAAACTATATGTATCGTAAAATTTGCCAACAAATGTAGGTCTTTCATAGTAAACACTAGAGTAGGTGTGTTTGTGTTTCTAATCTGTAAAGGTATCATTAAAGGACAGTGCCCAGATGGCAAGATGTAATCTTGATCACCAGGTGGACTTACTAAACATGCTTTGCTTGCAATATATAACTAGCACCACCACATGATGCCAGTTGCAGTTTCCTTTCTACTTGTAAGAAATTGTCTTACTGTTCTGCAACAGGCTCTGTCTGTCTGGTATGTCAATTATAGCTGTAAACATTCATGTTTAAGCCCTTAAACCACAGGAAAATATTTTAAGCCTTTAAGCCACAACAAAATACTATAAGTAAAACTTGTTTTCTTAGGTTTTAGATGAGGATTTTTGTATTCTATTTCTGCAAGTGCCTGTAATAATAATACTTCGAGACTTTTGAATGACTATCTCTGGCTTCTCACTTGTTAATTGTAAAGTTTGAATTTGTTTTTTCAGTCCCATGGCTGGACAAATGAAACTAAGATCCAATTAAAAAAGACAGCTCTGACCACAGAGAAATCAAATTGATGTAAGGATCTTTCTAGTTTTAGTTTTACCTGTGCTACCACAGCAATGTCCAGAGAGTCTGCCACTGGTACTACTCAGGAGAGGCAGAATTTCATCTTGAACTCTCTTGTAGCTTCAACAGGGTTTGTTTACCTTTTTTTTTACTTTTTCATTTTAAAAGATGGGTTTTAAGAAGGTCCTTCTTATATTCTGTAATCTTATTATGAAGAGGTAGATTAATCTGAAATATTCCTAATGCAATGCTGAAATGCATCTGTCAGACATGCCATGAGACATCAAGGGTCATATGTGATACAAGATTTGAAACAGAGGATTCCATCAGATCTGCCACCAGACCTCTATTAAAACTTTGATTTTCAAGGATCTAACTACACTGATGCCCAATCTTCATTTCCTGTGGCCAGCTTTTCAGTTACCCGTTGAAGTGCTGAATTATAATCTCATTACTGAAAAATTCATGAGGAATAATAATGGCATGGATAAATAGGTTATCCACAGATGTGAAGCATTTTTCAAGTCTACTGATGTTGCTCACCCATGCAGTACAAAGCAAAACATTCAGATACCTCATATGCCTTTTACATACATAATGACCTCCTTAAGGTAGAGAAATCTTCCTAAGCCCTCAACATTGCTGTCCATGTTAAAGTTTTTGAAGTCAGATGCATGAAGAACCCAAAGGTCATCTGTCATCATGAAATTCCCCTGTAAAAAGTGCCCATGAGCCCTGAAGAATTAATTTTCTCTATTCTTATACACCTGTCATCCTCTACATGTATTTCAGGCAACGGTTGGCCATAGACATGTTTTCTGGTCTTCTTGGTTTAGTTATAGCCTCCAAGCATCATCCAACCTTTTCAAAAAGTTCTGTTAATAATAAAACGTAGAAATCTTCCTTCTTCAAGCAGAGCTTTTGAAAATCAATTTAAAAATTTTATATCTAGTTCTGCAAGTTTTAATATTATTTCAAATCTACTCCACTCTAAACAGTTCCTAAACAGGGTTTCAGAAAACTGATTCTAGAGCAAAGATGAGAGTGTGTCCATGTGGCAATTAAAACCTGACTCAGTAGCTTACATGCTGGAATGCATTTCATCATTAGCTGCACTGTTTTGCTGCTCAGAGTTGAGTCTCCACCGGATTTTCTGATTAGGAAAACCTAGTTAATGACTGAAAACAAGACCTGAGAGTTTGAACTTCCCTGTGAATCAATGGGTTCTCTTACACCCACTCTTTTTTACCAAAGCAGTGCTTTGAGAAGTGCCTTCAATTTAATATCTTGCCTCTGTAAGGTTTTCTTCTTTATATAGCACAAAATAGTGGTCTGGAAAGGTTACATTTTAACAGTTTATTATTGCTGTCCAGAGTTATTCTCATCATATTCAGCACTTTTCAAATTAAGAAGGAATTTAAATTCTTCTATATCTTTACCAACAGCAACACACCTCCTAAGGTTGCTTCACCATTTTTGTGATAGCATCATCCAGAACAATATGAGAGTAAGGTGGATTATGTTAAATCATGTCAACAGTGACTTTCTTTCTATTTATATTCCATTTAGTTTGTTTAAAATTTGAGGAAAATTTGTGAAATGTGCTTATGATCAGGGATATTAGCAGATTTGAATCTTTGTATTTTGGAAACAGTAGCTCTTCTGGTAATACTCACAATTTTCTGAGATGACTGATGTTCTGATTTTGTCACATAGATGTAGAGGCAAATTATAGATATATATATATATATATATAGTTGCTTCTGCAGTTGTCAGTGTAGTAAATTAGGCAAGGAACCTCCAAATAAGTATGTAGTCTAACTAAGGACTGCATCTTAAGGACCTCTCACAAGGTCACAGGTTAACAATGCATCAACAGTTCTAAGTTTTGTGTGATCAGATTTCTGAATTTGTGATACTGGTCAGATATAATCTGTGCTGGGTCTTAGCTTATGACCAGAGACTTTCCCAGGCTAAGTACAGAGACTGACCTTTCGGTTTTGTAAAGTTTTCAGGAGAACATTGGCCAAAAATCTATCTTACAACTGTAAAATACAGTTCTATTTTGAAATACTTCATTTTCTTCAGTACAGTCCACCACAATTTAAATATCTTGATTTTAGTTTTGAATAATTGCCAGCGAGGTAGAGGATTGTGGTCAAACCCTGTGTAAATACCAATGCCATCTAAAAATAGCATTTATGAGGAGTGCACAAAGGGTGGAAAGAAGTAAGCTGTTATTTTCAAGTGCTAATGTGGAGTTGAGCTAATCCTTTTACGCTGTGATGATACAACAGTAGATAATGTGTGTGACAGCATCTAGCAATAAGTTGATAGAACCTTTAACTAACTTAACCATAATTCTTGTTTCAAAACATGTATTGCCATCCCGTGGTTGAAGCTCCACTGTGCACACTGTATGTGCACACCATCAGTGTACTTCATGTCTTACTTAAGGAAAGTGTGGAGTACTGGGGCAGGTGGTGTTGTTAAGGTGAATAGGTGTCACTTTGTCTGTGTAACTGGTAGATTAAATTTACCAATTGGCTGCAAAGCTGTTCAGGTTTATTTGCAGCAGATGATGAACAAAGCAATGGTGTTAATGGCCACAGTTAGCCTACAAAGCTGTGGACTTCCTGTTTGCCAGCCAGGACGCTAAAAAGCAAAATGTAGCATTCAGGTAGCTCAGAAGCAGACTTTTTGAGAGCATCAGCAAAAGGTTGTCTCGAACCTTAGAGCCTTACTTTGCATTTTCCTGTAAGTATTTTATGACAAATCCTTAACAGTTTGAGAGATAGTAGTTTTCTGTCAGGTCGTCATGTCACTAGGACATAAGAATCTAAAGACTGGTGAAAACAGCAATCCATGGAACCCAGAGTTTTGATTTCTGACTTTAGGAAATAATGAAAATGAAGTTTTTATGCATGAATGCAAGGATTTTAGCACTTTGTGCCAATGGATCTCCATGTCCCTTAGTGGCAAATTATTTTATGCATAGGATTAATATTCTTTGAATCTGTCTGTGTGTTTGACATTTATGGTACCTCTGCAGTGGTGGTAGGAGCACATTTAGTTAAGGGTAAAATAAAAGAAAAATACATACATATCTATATCTCTATCTCTATCTCTATCTCTATCTCTATCTCTATCTCTATCTCTATCTCTATCTCTATCTCTATCTCTATCTATCTCTATATCTATCTCTATTTATGTACATTTATTTCTTGAGATTAGATGATGGCTGTGGTCTGTCTTCAGTGTGTAGTTTCCTTGAAAGCTTTCAGAGTCTTTTAGAAGCTCTGATCTGTAGTCAGCCTCCCTGCCTCACACTCCTAAGCACCCAGTAAAGGGAGCACCCCCCAAACTTGAACCCACAGAGCAGCTTACACGTGGGTTCCACAAACACATGAACAAACAATCCCACCAAAGGTGCAGAGGGCCATTCATTGTAAGTAATGTGTTGATAATTTACAGTTTTTTCTGCGTGAGGTTTTTACAGAAAATCAGTGACATTTAGAGGAATTAAAGGCTAAGGACTAAGTGAACTGTATTCTTCTCCTATACAGCTACAAATAGAAGCAGAGTTTGATCTCCCATGACAATTGATTACCTTAAGACTTCTTTCTTGCTCTGCCTACCAATGTTGGGAATGGTATGTGACAATAGTGACAGAGCTGGATGAGGCCATAAAATGAGCAAATTGAGAGACAGAAAAGCAATTATCAATAGAAGACATTAAGAGTTTTTAATAACAGAATCACAGAATCATAGGGCTTGAAAGGGACCTTTGAAGATCTAGTCCAACACCTTTGCTAAAGTAGGTTCACCTACAGCAGGTTGCATAGGATCATGCCCAGATGAGTTTTGAATATTGGCAGAGAAGAAGATTCTGCAACATCTCTGGGCAGCCTGTTCCAATGCTCTGTCGCTTTTACAGTATAAAAGTTTACCTGACATTCAGAAGAAACTTCCTGTGTTTCCAGTTGTGACCATTGTCCATTGCCCTGTCACAGGGTACCACTGAAAAGAGTTTGGCCTTCACAGATTGGTGATTATACGACAAACAGAGGGGAATTTGAAACTTAATTAATTTCTTAAAAAATAATGTTTTTGTAAATCTTTATGGAGTCGTATGGCTCCTGCCTTATATCTCATTACGTTATTTCTTTTTGATTACATTATAAAGCTCTTCAGCTTTAGTCATACCCACGGAAATTTTTGCCTAACCCACAGGGACAGTATGAAAGGCATATTAGCACGTTTTTGTCTGCACAGGTCAGGTGAAGTACTGGCAAAATGCCCAGTGTGGCAGTCTTGATGTCACTGGCAGTAGAGATCTAGGCTGGGCTAGGCAGCAAGTTCAAAATAAGAAGTTTTACAATAGAACTGGTGGGCAGTCCTATTTTTGGGGGGCAAAATGATGTAGAAATGGAATTTACATATACTTTTGTCGGCTTTTTTAGAAGTGTTTTGAAGTTCCAAAAAGTAAAGCTACAGTTAACATAGCATCTTCTGTTTGAATAGCATATCCTGTGTATAGAAATGCTCTTGGTGGACTCAAGGTGTTTCACGTGTGTGGAACCATGCATGGCCATACATGATACTGAAGTTTAGTATTTTAAGAAAGAGCAAGTGAAATGCATAGAGCTAAAAATTGTAGTGTGATCTTATATATATATATGAATACGTAAAGATTAGGATATATAATTAAGATTCCTGGGGTCTTAGCTTTGTTACATCTCTGACTCTTGAAATTGGTAGCACGATGTTAATGTTTGTTTTATGTTGCTTTTTTCATGTGGGATAGATGGATTATTGGTAGTCTCCATGCAGTCTTCCAAGGAAGGAAACCAGAATGAAGTAATAGTTTAGAGAAATTATAATGACCTCAGTGCAAGGCATTTGGAGAAGAAGGAATAATTACATCATCTACTGATGATAATGCAGCAAAATGCAGCATAAATGAACAAAATTTTTATTTACAGTATTAGAATACCTTAGAAAATATCTCTGATCATGCTGATTTTTAAAATTTTATATGAATATGCTCCCTTAATGACCTCAAGGGCAGGATAGACATAAATGTTCAAAGCTTTGCAATTTTTATTATGCTTTGTTTAAGAAAAAGACATAATCTCTCTGCTCTGTGGAGAGTCATATCTATTTAACAGTGTGTAGTCATGATGCTGCAAACATGGTAATCAGTCTTTCTTGAAATATTGAAGTTTTGGTTGCTTTTGGGGATTTTTTAAGCTTCCTCAAGTGGAAGTCTGTGAATGTGAGATTCTCACCTTTCACTCGGAAAAAAATTATTTCGAGTTTTTCTGATTGTGGAGAAAATATCAAATATGTGAATTTCAGTGACAAATGTGAGGAAAAAAGAAAAAATAGAATGGTAGTTTTACATCAACACTCCTGGAGACATGAAATGTTATTTTGGAACATTTGGGGTGACCAATACTGAGGTCTGGTTTGTTGTATCTACCCATACTGGAAATTGAACAGGATACTTCTGCTAACATTGGCTTCTGTGTGGAGCTGTACAGACCTGTCTTTGTGTAAAGTATGTGGGCAGATCTCTGGTACATTTCGTAGCAATGCAAAAAATGCAAATAAAAGATCAGATAATGTTGAAGGGAGTTTGCATGAAATAAAATTTCAGGTAAGATACCTGGAATGCTTAGTGGACATCTACAGCCTGCGTTTAAGTATTTCTGAAAACTCTATAGCTATTCCAACTTGGTTAGCTAAACTGAAGCTGGAATGACTGACTGTTAATCTTGGAACAATGTTTTCATCTTCTGCAGGCACGGCTCCAGGCAGAGAGTTACTTCTTGCTATTAAAAATATAGGTCATCGAAGACAATTTCTTCTCGTCAACACTTCATCTTCTTTCTCCATGAATTCTGTACCAATTGTGAGAGATAAAGCCAGATTACTTCAATAGATTTTGAACACATTTAGGTAAAATACTTCAGAAGCCTGTCAAACAGACTTACAGTTATTCTCTGATAGACAAAGCCTTTTAGCTGTGGAGTTCAGCCATGAGGTAAGAGTGGTGTAAAGCATGCTTGAGTATGCTCAGATGTTTCTGTCGGTGGAGATTTCTCTTCCATCCTATAAGCACCGTAGAGTTCAGTGGCATGGCTCAGCCAGGGAACTCACTTCTCAGCTGATGTTTTAGTTTTGTTTCTGCCTGTCTTGCAGGAAAGAAAACATAACCTTTGCTTCTGAATGGTTTTTTCAGATGCTCTTCACCAGAAAGCACCATGTGTTTTCATTTTGGGTGGTCATGATTATAATTGCTTTGGAATTTTTTAACAGTGCTTCTCTTCTTTATTTTTTTCTTGTGAGAAGATATAGATTAATCAAAACTAAAACAAGTAAATTTCAGAGTTTATGAATTTTAAATCAAGATATAAGCATATTTCAAAATTTTTGGAACAAATAAGATTTTTCTATTTTATAATAACCTTTTGTTTTGAGCTCTCAGTTACTTATGAAAAAGTAACAAAATGTAACTATTTTGAAGTTATACTAATGAAAATTATAAACTCAAACTTATTTTTAAAAATTGTTCAACTATGTTACATACGTAAACAGATTATGAAATTCAATTAGAGTTATAAAATAATAATGCATATTCTCCAGTAATTTCCAATCCACGGTGGGCAGGCTTCTGTTTATGTCTATCAGATATTGTTATGACTTTGTTTGTCAGTTCAGAGAGCATTCTACTATTGAAACTTAAGTAGATATTTACAACTGAATTTAAGCAATCTATTAAGCAATTTATTTCATTTACTAAACTAGGTTTCTGAGGCAAAATATCATGAGGTAAAATATTTCCTTAATTAATTGAGCAATTTATTCCGAATCTTTTTGAAAATTTGTATACCTGTTTTGAAATACAGATGCCAAAACTGAGTTAAGGGCTCTCATTGGTGCTCTGAATGTATGATATTGCAGCAAACATCTCTAAACTGCATCCTCTGGCAAGAGAAGGTGGATTTAGTATGTCTAGAACATTTAAAATGAAAAGTAGCATGCATGTATGCAAACATCTTGGCTAACAATTCTCAAGTGACACTGACAGTGACAAAATCACATATACAGGATCTCTTAACTAGAGAACAAAATCCCTTCAATGGCTTATGGATATAAAGAACAGTTTATCTGGTATGTAAAATATGTGTGTGTCGGGTTGCAGTTAAAAATGATAGCTTTTGTGCTTTCAGACACATGCTGCTGTAAGATGCAGTTTAAATATCAGTAGAAGTTTAAGCTAATACTGAGAGCGGATATTTCTTTAGTTTGAATGATGCTGACTGTATGCCTTTAATAGTGTTACTGCTCAGTGAAAAATAAAGTTAAAAAAACTGCGGAGAAAAACAACTTAATTATGAAGATGATTTATGTCCTAGTCTTTTCTTTCCTGGTATTCCTCCCTGGACAAGACCATAATTCAGTTCTTATGCTAGCATGAAAACTGGGCTTGTGGAAATTTTCTGTCAAATGTGAGCAAAGTTAAAATGAAAAAATAAAATTATTTGTGTTATTTAAATTGCCATGCTAGTGGGGCGGGGGCATTAATTAATTTTACAAACACTGTGAATGTCGTTTGGATTTAACATAAATTCATTGCAATATGGAAATTCTTCTGTAGTCATGAGTGTCTTTTCAGTTAAACATGAGTAAACTTGGTTCTAGTCTGCTGTCCTGAAATACTGGACTCTTAATTCAGCTGACAGGGTCTTGTCTGCATGAAGTAAAAATGTATATTAGTAAATCTAAGAGATACTTAAAAAAGGGAGGGCATGTAATAAAGGAATGTGTATAATAAGAAATGCTTGTATCTGCTGGATGAAGTCTGAGCTTTCACCTGATTATTGAATAGTGGCTAAATGCAGCTTTTGACCTGTTTGCTGCATGGTGGCCAAACTCAGCTTTACTCTCTTCACTCATCAGTACATGTGCAGTACTACTCAGTGCAGAGAACACTTTGACCTATAAAATAAGAAATGAGAAATGTGCACAAAGCACCTTGTGCTCTAAGAATTTGTGATTTTTTAGCATGTAACCGTAGCTAACCTACAATTTTGTTTGTGTGAACTGCAGAATATCTGATATTGTGAGTCTATTCCATACCAGAGTGAATTCATTTTATAATTACCTCTGAGGTGCTGGTAAAAATAATCCCAGGCCATTCATGTTGAATTTGCCTGAGCTGAAGCATGACAGACAAGTGTGTAGCTGTGGAAAAACTACAGCTTGGCACTGTTGCTTTTTCACCAAACTTGAGTACAAAAATAAAAGGGAACCCAAACCAAGAGACGACTGTCAACCGTCCTTTCCCTCCTAGCCTAAATATGGGACGTCTTTGGCATCACTGAAAACCGTCAGGGAGCTTTTCTGCACAAAGGAAGAATTTGTGCTGCAAGCAAGATATTTTTACTTCAGTTAGGGAACAGCCAAGGGAAATATACAGAAGCTGTCAGCAGAAATCAACGTTCGAGCAGGATGCATGTGCAGTGGCTGAGTGGTCACTTTATCTTTGGCTCAACTTGCTTGGCATGCTTACAGAAATTAATATGTATGATTAACTTTTTAGACTTTTTTAATAGCTTGCTTCAAGCAAATAGATACTTCAGAAGATACAAGCTGATTACTAGTTGAATACATAGGTCTACATGAATACATAAATAATACCCCAAATATTGTTTGTATTTCCTCCATGGTTCAGCTGAAAATGTTCAAGGAGTAACACCTAAACCACTAAGCTTGCTGGCCGAGATTTCATAGCCTAACAGCAGAATCCCTGTCAGTACATAATTACTGTGTGTAAGTTCCAAGTGAACAGTAATATTGTAGGGATCACAGCTGTTGAATGCTATAGGAAATGAGTCTTTGGATTTAACTCTTTCACAATTCTTCCAATCAGCGATAACCTTGGGAGGACTCTCCTGTGCAGGAGTCCCGCCTGGCAGGCACCCTTCAGCGAGGTGTGTGCATGTCTGTGTATGGAAGTACGCTGTACGAAAATGAGAACCGCTGATTGAAAATATATTTCTTACTTCAGCTGTTAGAGGTGGCATTACAGTGTGTGACATAAACATTTCAGTTTACCTAAAAAACAACAGTCAGATTTCCACACATCCACTTGGAAAATTGTCCTTGGAGTAGTAAATTTCTTTTACTTTGTTAAAGAAAAAACCCTTATTCTTACGCGTTTTTAAAGTCGATATAGTCATATCTTCAGCAAGTGGGATGAATTGTTGTAAATGGCTAAGGTGTCTTTGGCTAGCCAATTCCAGATAGAGTATCCTGGATAAAAGAAAGAACTGAAGATTGGATTCTTATTTTTTGCAAATTGAAAACTTTTACCTGATAAGGTATAGGTTTGAAACAAACTCAAATACTCACAGAAATTGTAAATATGTTCTGAAAAGCTTTGCTCTAAAAAAAATCTTTTCCTTTCTTTTTCTTTGAAGTTTCAATAGACTGTTTTTGACCAATCCTATCTGAATGCATTAAGAGCCATTACAGCTTTGCACACAAACGTTTTCATGTTTGTACCAGTTAAGTTTCATGAAAAACTTTGAAGCTTTGTGCCAAAATCAGTCATCTATTCTTACTTGAATTCTTTCCTGTTGTGGAGGAAAGTGAGCCAGGAAGAAAGAAATAAATAATAACAACATTAAGGGAAATAATTGGAAGAGAATACAATGATACTAACCGTGTCCATAGCTTACTGCTTTCATTTTCATGGCAATTTTAAAGAACTAGATGGTCATTGAGACTATTTAAAAGAAATGAGAAATACCAGAATTATGCCTGGTGGTGGAGGAGCTTCTTCTCTGAAAGAAGGAAGCTGGAGGAGCTTTCTTTGATCACCATCCTTACCTCCACTCCAGGGAAAGGAAAGTCAGAGTTGTTTTCCCATATTCTACCAACCAGTTGAAGCATGTAATTTCCAACACTTTTCTGTCTGTAGCACTTCATTATGGAAAATGTCGTATTTGTATGACCAGATATGTGACTGAAAGAGAAAGCAATTAGTAGAATCATAGAATGGTTTGGGTTGGAACAGACCTTAAATACCACCTAGTTCCAATCCCCCTGCTGTGGGCAGGGAACCTTCTGCTAGACCAGGTTACCCCATCCCGCCTGTCCTGGAAAACCAGTTGATTAGAGCATGGTGCTTATAATGCCAAGGTTGCAGATTCACTCCCTACAGGGGCCATTCACTTAAGAGCTGGATTCAGTGATCATTGTAAGTCCCTTCCAACTCCTAATATTCTGTGATCCTAACAGATTCCTGCCCAACCTCCAGGGATGATGAGTTCACAAACTCTCTGGAAAACTTGTTCTAATCCCTCACCACTGTCCCAGTAAAGAGGTGCTTCCTAATATCTAATCTAAACCTACTCTTCTTCAGCTTGAAGCCATTCATTCTTGTCCTGTCATTTTATGCCCTTGTGAAAAGTCCCTCTTGAGCAGTCTTGTAAGCCTCCTTTAGGAAATGGAACGCTGCTCAAAGATCTCCCCAAAGCCTTCTATTCTCCAACTCTCTCCGCATCCCTTCACAGGAGAGGTGCTCCAGCCCTGCAATAAAGTCAGTGGCCCTTCTCCGGACCTGTTCCAACATGTACACATCTTTCTTGTATTGAAGGCTCCAGTGTTGGTTGCAGTACTCCATGTGTGATCACCAGAGTAGAGTGAGAATCACCTCCCTCAACCTGCTGGTCATGCTTCTTCTGTTACAGGCCAGGGTGTGGCTGTCTTTCTCGGCTGCCAGCACACATTTCCGGGTCATGTTGTTTCAACTCCGCAAACACACCCAAGTCCTTCTGCCCAGGGCTGCTCTTGATCCCCTCTCCATCCAGCCTGTACTTGTGGTAAGGATTGTGCCAGCCCAAGTGCAGGACCTTGCACTCAGCCTTGTAGAACATCATGAGGTTCTCTTGGGTCTATGTCTCAAGCCGATCAAGGTCCCTCTGGATGACATCGCTGCTCTCCAACCACACTTGCTGTTGTCAGCAAGCTTGTTCATAGCACACTCAATCCCCCTGCCCAGTGAAGATATTATGAAGAGCTGGTCCCAGTACTGAGTGCTGCGAAATGCCACACATCGCAGCTCTCAACTTGGACAGCAAGTTGCTGACCACAGCTCTTTGAGTGTGAGCACCCAGCCAATTCCTCATCCACTGAATGGTCCATGCATCAAATCCATGCCTCTCTATTTTAGAGACAAGGATGTTGTGTGCAACAGTATCGAATGCTTTGCACAGGTCCAGGTAGGTGACAGCTGTTGCTCTTCCTTTCTTACAGCTGTAATCCCATAGCAGAAGGCCAGTTCCTATGGACTGTTTTATGTTTTGCTTGCAAGTGTACATAGGTCAGGGACTGGATTTATAAAAATTAAAATTAAGTGAAGTTTAAACCACATACCTTTTAGACCAGCAGCTAGAGGAACTTTATCTGTTGTGATGGCAGTCAGTCTCCAGGGCTGAGTCTTCACATTGATTTACAATATCATCTGAGCAGTTCTATCATCTGCTCAGTGTAGCTAAGAAAAATGAAATCTATGAGCTCATATTATGATATCTTAAAAAAGAAATTGGTCAAATGGTTTCACATTCTTCAGGAAAAAAATAAAAAGTAAATAGTGTGTAAGGGTATTATTTCTAATTCATCTACAATTAAGACTGACAATTGAAGCCTTGTCCCTCTTTCTTCACTAGTTACTCCTAAATCCTGCCAAAATGCTCACTGAGATCTACATGTGTGTGTTTTCAAGCTGGGCTATATGTGTAAATTAATACATTTTTCCCTCAAGTTTATCAAAAACAACTGTCTGTAAACTTGAGGCAGGCCCAAATATAAGTGGATGGAAATCCAGAGAATAGCATATTTCTTCATATGAGTGGTAGCAAGTAATTTTAAACAAAAAGGTATAGTGCAAAGTGAGATAATCTTGTTTTAGAAACTGCTGCTTGAACTGTCTCTAGCACAGAGAAATCAAAGGAATTAGAGTCTCAGAGGGCATATAATTCTTAGTGAACCTAAAGAAGTATTTGTTGGCAAAGTACTTGTCTCACTATGGAGAACAGTATTTGTCGTCCATGGCTGGATGATGAGTGTTCTTCTCCAAATAAGGAAAAGGACAAGATGGCATGTTCACTCATCAGCTTCAGTTCTTTTCTCAAGTAGCCGGATTTTCAGGAATTGAATAAGTATTTTAAAAATGTAAAAAACTGAAAAGAATTTATAGTCCATGAGAGAGAAGAAAATTGCCTTTGATATGAAAATATACTTTAGATGCAATTAAACAAGAGCAAAGCTGTATGTGAAAGTGACACACTACTCTTAAGAGAGGTCTATAACTAGTAATTCTATATTTGCATGATCTTTTGGGACAATAATAAACAGTGAAAAGCAACAGACAGTTTTGTTCATACTTAGTTATAACAGGACTCCTACATAAATGTATGATTAATACACAAGTATAGTAAAGAAAAAAGCATACAGCAGCATTTCCTAGTCTAACATTTACACATTCTCTATTTTGAGTAATTTCTTCTGCTTGGCCATCTTCATATGTCTTCTTTGACACTAAGCATACATAAGCATACATAAGAAGGAGAGATTTAAAACACTGATCTATGGAATTTCTATTATATATGAAACCCCACAGTATTTGAAAAAAAAAACCCCACTTTTTTCCATTGATAGTTCAAAGAATTTCAACTGATTAGTCCAGAAGTTGCATTTCTGCATGTTGAAATGTACAATAATTATAAAAATCAAAAATAAACAATGCTAATACTTAATCTTCATAAAGAAGAAACAAGTTGATTTATTGCTTAACTGATCACTTGAATAAGTATACTCACTTTTCCAGTGAAGTTCTGCTCTTTGTCTTGAAAATATGTTCCCTACAGAGCAAAAAATTGCCCTGCAAAGACATTTGATTCTTGATGAAAAAGTATGATCTTTTTACACTTACACATAATAACTGCAAATTTAACTAAAATTTTGCACAAATGAAAATATTTAAGGTTGTGGGTTAACACCATGTGATTTCCCAGGATAATGAGTTCAGCAAATGCATGATGAGGAAATGAAGACTTAGGTATACGAGCACATAACTTTAACTCTGTTTTCTTGGAACTGGCAGAAGCCACTGGAAATTATCTGTAAGTGCTCCTGGTGTACTCATTATGTCCTTCTTGTGTCCTCCTAATGTAACTATGGTTTTCCAAAGTGAGGAACATGCTGTGGTGCAATGTGTTGTCCCAGACTGGAAGCCACCTGTGCTTTCATTTGGCCAGCAGTTGCAAAGCATTCTTGTAGGTGATGCGTCTAGTCCACATTCTGCCTCACCAATCTGCATGTCCAGCCTAACACACAGATTAGCATCTGCTAATGCTTGTTGCTAATGCCTTGGCAGTATATGCTCTCAAAGTTGTGTACAGCATTTTTATACACCCACCTTTCTCACATCATGCATAAATAGGAGTAGCACAAGCACACAGGCTTGCAGCAATCTCTTGTGAATATGTGTGTGTGCCTGCTTTTGCAGGTTTTTCTAAGGAATACTCTTTGTGTGGAGTGTCTGTTAGATTGTGGTGTCATACTCTGCTAGCAGTTTTGGTTTGGAAGGCACATGGAATAACTTAAGAGAAAAGCTCTTGGAGTGATAGGGGGTCATCTGAAATATGTGACTTTCCTCTTCAATTTTTAGAACAATTAAGAAGTGCAGACGGCTTAAAATACCTAGCATAATTCTTGGTGCAACTAAAGACAATTTTTCTTTTCACAAATAGAGGTGTCTGAAAGCTAAGTAGTAGAAAAGATTTTCAGGGAGCTAGGTCTTTATATTAATTACGATTTATTTTCCAGCTGAGTCAGAAAGCACAATTTGAAAGGAAACATCTGGGAAAGATGGATGCTTTTATTCATCGTAGTGTCTGTTCTCCTTCTTCTGATCTCTTCCTTATTCCATCCCTGAGAGCTTTCAGTCCATAACTGAGAGTTGTGATGTACATGAAAGTGTCCTTCAACAATTCTTCATCTCCTTGTGCTTTAACTGTGTACCCATCCTAGTACTTCTAAGCTCCCCAGACACACGGGGGTCTGGCATTCCCTGTGTGTTCTCTCTGATGGTTGTCAGGGGAACAAATGGTATGCAGCCAAGTACATGTGGAGAAAAATAGTGCAGGAACTCAGGACAGCTCAACTCCTTCTGTCTTTACTTCTAACAATTACAAAGAGTAAGGTGGGATGAGTTAAAAAAAAAAAAAGAGTGAGAGGAAGAAAAAGGTAAGAAGTCCACACATGAGGTGTAGAAACATTTCAAACCCTGCGATTTTGTGGTTTAAATGACATCTGCAGAGGAAAATGCTTGAGGAGAAGGGCACCTTGGGTGGTGGTAAATTGCAGCTGTAACTGTAAAACAGGACAAATGTTGTTTAAGTCACTCTTCTTGGAAGATTTTGAGGCAATATACTTGCAATATACACCAATACCTTGGTGCTATTTTGTGCATGGGAATTGGTTTGTGATGCTGGCACCTGCCTGAAAGAGGAATTTTTATTTTGTTGTTACATCTTTTGGTTTTATTCTTTGAAGAAGTAAATGTTCTGCAATGTAACTGTCAAATGAGGCATACAGATATAGCAAAATGACCAAAGACCAATTACCATTTGAGCAATGGGAAAAAAGCAATCTAGAACCTATCAAACACTCAGAAAGGCACTGGCAATGTATTTTGGTAGGTTTGGTTCATGTGGGTGTTTTTATTACCTTTTTTTGATGAGGAGCGGGTGAGCAGTAGGTTGTACCTGTACTCATATGTCTGAGAGGCTGAGAGTACATGAATAGGAAGAGCTGGTTATTATCTCTTTTAATCCAAGAACTGGAGATCTTCAAATTACAGCAACAGATGTTAAATTAAAAGGGGAAAAAAAGTCATTATTTCTTCAAAATGTGCATAATTAAGCCATAGGAAGAGACAGATTCAAAGATCTGAAATCACAGATGAGATAAAAATAGGCTTATACTTGCACTTGTTCTTTTACTGTCTCTTAAGTGACTGCTTTGGCTGGGGTAGGGTAGCACCGATAGACATTTTCATTGAAGTCAATGCAAATTCTGTATCTGAAAAAGGCAAATTGTCATTTCTACTGAGAGGGAAAAACTAAACACAAATCCTGCAGGGAGGCATTTCCTCTCCTGAAGGAACAATTTTAAATTAGCATAATCATAATCAGAAAATATTTCCTGCAGAAATACTGATCTTGCCTGATTGAGCCTTATGTGAATATTCTGAAATTGTTTTCTTAGATTATGCGTAGTACCTGTTTTTGAAAACAGTCTGTAATCATAAAAGTAAAAAGCTGATTTAATGGAAAAATTACTTACAAGAGTTGACTATATCTTTATTTGTAAAGAAAAAATACGTACAGGCATTCATACATACACAAACAAATTAAAAATCCCAAATGCAACCCAAGTAAACACAAAACAAGTTTGCTCGTATATCCATAGTATTTGTGGTATTTTGTTTTTATGAATAAGTGAAGGACGAATGTTTGTATCTCATAATATTTTGGGAAAAAAAACTCCAAACCCTAAAAAACTCCATCAGGAACAATCAGAGAGGCAACGGCCAGTCTTAAGTTTCTGACAAATTACTCTGCCAGTCCCATGTGAGCTTTGTAACTGAAGATCTCTGTTGCAAAAATATTTAATGGAGGTGCCTCTGCTTTAGTTGTTTGGATTATTTGCTTGTTTTGGGATTAAAAGGCTTTAATTTTTGTTTTGCATTTCTTTTTTTCTTCCTTTCATTTTGAAGATCCCAATTTAAAATATCTCCTTCATATGGATTTGCCGATGTCTTTCCTTTTTGTTATTCCAAATACAAAGTCAGCTTCACTCTTAAATTTCTATATTATTGTCAAATACAATTAAATATTTCAAGAAACCTACCTGAAAAGAATTATTTTGCAAGCACCGCACAACATTAACCTGAAGGAAACAGTAGTCTAAAAGTTTAAATAAACCAGGTGTTACCAAAGCTTATGCATTCTTGACAGCAACAGGGGGAGGGGAAAGAAAGATACTTTGCTGCTCTCCAGAATAATCTCAGCTGTCTGAATGTCTTGATGTTGTAAATCTCTCTCCTATCCTGCCTGTGCATTCCAATATGGAAATCTCTAGTAGCTAAATCCCTAGATTAGGAGTTTGTGCAGTGGTTGCAGCCCTGCTTGTAATCTCTGATGTTTGAGCTCCTTTAAAATGCTGTTTCAGTACTGCCTATTAATTTGCAATTTTATTCACTGCTATTAAAAAAGACAGCATGTGTCTGCTGCTGTTTCTGGAATACATAAAAGAGTTGATCAGAAACATTAGTTTCCTTGGGTTGTTCTGGCTTCCAGACTTCCCCACATAAATGTAGAGAGGATGTCTCTTCCCACACCTCTGTCAGAAACTGCATGACATGGATCATGCAGTGTGGATCCTGAGTGGTTTCAACCGGTGTTAAAGAATTATTAAAAGAGTAACAGTGAAAGATTAATATGGAAGTAAAATTTAGAGGAACAGTTGCAGCTGATACTTTAAAGGTGTGTAACTGAAGTCTAGAGAGACATACCACTGGCATTTTATCTGATCTCTCTGTAGACCTTTCCTTGAAATTGAAAATAGTTGGTGCTAAAAGTTCACTAAACAGGACCTGCTCTTCTGGTGTGAAAATGGGTTTTTTTGTGTGCCTTTTTATAGTGAATTATTCAAACGTCTTTATAACCTGCATTGCTTATATGTCTGGTGTAAAATACAAAAAATGCCTTTTTTTGTTACATTTCTACAAGTTGTTGAGCCTCAAAGTTAATCTCAATGACAGCTAATGGTTGGTAATAATGGTTTTGTATGCCTAGTTATTGCCTTCAGTAACATTTGTGCAGTGACATTACCAGGAATGTCATTATTTTTCATCTAAGGAAAGAATAGCAAATGTCAGGATGGGAAAGAAGAAAGACTCTATTTTCCTTCTACCTTTCCAAAGCTAATTGGAATAAATGGTAATAAGCAGACATTTTTATGTTAGCTCAGAAGAGCTGACAATGTGAAGTATGAACTACAAGTTAATGTAACATTTGCCCAGAAAAGAGAAATTACACACTTCGTTGCATGGTACCGAAATACAGGGTTAATGTCTGATTTGGGGTAGCTTTTCAACTGAGGTATTACTGTAGAACTGTTGGGCCAAATTCTTGAAGACTGCTTAATTTTTCCACTGTTTTAATGCCACTGAAGAGTCTGGCAGGATGTCACATCAGTATTAATTAGCTCTAAGAACTTCTTTCAGTATCAATTGTATCTGAGTAATGCTTTACAAATAATTTTTGTTGTAACTTACAGGAAGAGGGAACTCCCTGCAGACCACGTGCTGTAATTATCAGTGTCTCTTAACATGGTTTCCTTCCCTCTATACTTGCCTGATTATTATACCTAGATTGCATATACTTTTACTTTGACATAAGCAAGTTCACATGGTGAATGATTGTAATTTGTTTCATCTTTTATATACCTAAAATGAAATAAATTTTTCTTTGGGAAATGCATGTTAATTTTTTAAATCAAAACTGTTTTAATACCTTTAAAAGTTGTTTAGCCTCTTAGAGAAGATATATGGGAATCCTTTGCAGCTTGTGCCCTTTTTTAAAAGATATTTTGCTGAAAAGTTTGGCTGCCACATAGCACAAACTCCTCTTTCACAGCATGCCTCTTCCTGTTAAGTGGATTGTTTGGCTGTTGTAAACCTCTTTTGTCAAGTGGGTGTTCTGATTACGAGCCAGGCTCCACTCTAATTTCCATCCAGGTTCTGAAAGGCGAGACCAAACTATTCACATACATCTCTGTTTCATTATCTCCTGGGGTTTGGGTTTTGCTTGTTTGGGATTGTTTTGGTTTGTATTTTAAAACTGGTTTTATTTTCACAATTCTTTCTTTTTCCTTTTAAAAAAGTAAAATGAGAAACATATTATGTACAAACACCGCATTCATGGTCAGCATCTGGAAAAATGCCCTTTTCCATTATATGCTAGGCAAGCCATTGGGAAAAAAGTGAAAATAACTCTATTGATTTCCATTTTCTTGGGAATGTGCAGCTGGATAGAAAACTTTGCTTTCTTAAAAGGAAGGAGAAATGAGGAATAAAGTGAACTGGCTACAACATTCTTTTCAAGAGGCAGACCTGTGGATCCTCATTTCATTTCGGACAACTTAACTCATCACAAGTCAATTCCAATAGTCTCCATGGGCTTACAAGTCCTTTGTGAAATTATTACTTCTAAGAAATTTCAGATGAGGTTTTGGATGATGACTGGGTCTGATTTGTTTGGTGATTCTGTTATGCTACCACATAGTATATAATTTTTATTTGAAAAAAACCCCAATCCAGCTCTTTTCTTGGAGAATATAATTTTGGTGCAATTCTAAAAATCTAAAGGAAAGATTTGCAATATTGTTCTTTATCTATCTCTGGTGAAGACTTGCTCATGAATGCTTTTATTCAGCATAAGAAAATCAGGTAAATAAATTCAGTGATTCTTGATCTGTACAAAGACACTAATATTTGTCCTCTGAGTACAATTATCATGTGTAGTCTATTTCTGTCTGTCCTTTTTGTCTATGTGAACAGTTCTACCACTTGCCTTTATTATTTCCTGTACTTTTATCCCTTCTCTCTCCTCAGCAGTTAGAAGAAGCTGTGTGTTGCTCTAGGGAAAATTATGTTAAGGGCTTGTGGCCTTTGGTTTAAATTAGCTTCTATGAGGTATAAAGGTTACTACCAGTTAATGGGGGGATCATTTGGCTGTGCTGAGCTGGCTTTGACTTTCACACCTGGCTTCATGAGTGAATTATAAACGATTTCTGCAGCAAGCAGTTGTACTTGAGAAAAAAAAAAGAAATATTAAATGTGTTTAGAGTGGCTCAGTACTTTGGAGGTGCAGGGAAAAACATTTCAAAAAAGTGCTTTTTAACAGCTGGAAAAGCAACTACACACAAAACTGACTTCCCAGTTTAAGCCCCAAAAGGGAAAGTGCTGAAACACGGAGGCTTCACTCATGCATCCATTTTCCCTTTGAAATTACTTTCTCTACAAAACAGACCAGGGTTTTTGTCTGTTGTTTTTTGGACTATTATATGGCTGTGTAGAAAATACACCTTATTATTCCCTTCGACATGAAACGTATTCATCTCATCTTGCTTTTTTATAGTAGTATGATAAACAAAGTGGTCTTTATCCATGAACTTGGTGTAATCTGAAAACACCTAAAGCCAGGACTCTTGCTGATTTGCATGTGTATGAGAACATCTTTTATTAGCTGTAGCCTGGTGCTTTAATTTCCGGAGGTCTGTATCAGATTCTAGCCTCTATGACTTGTGCGTTTAAAAAAGAGCAGGTTGAAGCAAAAGTTTGTCTTGTCTGCTACATACTCGGCAAGCAGGCCCTTAAAGATGGCAGCCAGGGGTGTATTTTCCTCCTCTCTATTTCTGTCATCAATCTGATGAGAGAGGCTTCATCCTAGAAGCTAATTTTTACCTGTGAAATGGGAGCTTCAATAGAATGCTGCGGAGAAGTAATTTCCTAGGGTGTTGTTGAAACAATAGTTGAACAAGTTAGTAGTTCCCCCATGTTAACTTTATAGGATAGGTAAATCCTTTAAAGATAAGTTCTTTTGGAACAAGAATGAGTTAATTTACTGTAACACAGTTTTAGTATTCTTGATACCAACAAAGGGGAGAGAGTCTAGTGCTGAAGCACTCTAAGAACTGACTGGTGCCATCTTTTGTGTTTTGAGCTTCAAGGATGGAAGTTTAACTCAGATGGTTGAAACATCCTCTTACATCCCCTTACCATCCTAGGAATGGGCTGTGAAATTCAAATATCTCTGCATGCCTCTAATCCCATTAAAATTTAGAAAAACATGCTGCAAAGATGGCTGAGACTTAGTAATCTTTTGGAATAGCAGGAAAAAGTTCAGGTTTACCTTAGCTTATTCCTAGAATACTTTGTATTTCTTGATTGGTAAGCACATGTAAAACACACGTCTGGACTAACAAAAAAGAGTTTGGGGTATCCAACACAAGAGTGGAGAAGGCAGCACAACAGAGTGATTTTGCTCATTAAACATTTTGTGCTCTTGGGGTTAGTTCAAGTCTTTCTGCTATGAACCCCCTTTTTAGGAATAGGAAGTTAATCCCAGCTGAGTAATAACTCTCTTGATTCTTGGTAGGGTAGGTTGTCTCTGGATACATGTTTCTGTGACCTTTACTCGTGTCCAATTTTGTCTAGAGCAGGGGAGAGTGAGAAGGTTTAATGATTTTTTCTCAAAGGGTTCAAAATTACTTTTATAACAATTGTCCTTTTCACATTTGTTGCAATGGTTGCTGTTGAAAAGTCATCTTTCATTCCCAGTTAACATTTACAGAGTTTGAAACAGTTTTATCCGTGTTTAAAATGAGAAGATAGACCAGTGTTGTATAGAAAATGTTCTAATATAGAAACTCATAGAAAAGTAATTGAAGGGCTTGGAGCTGCAAGAAGGGACTGCCACATCTCAAAGAACAAAATCTAGAGAGATAGAATTGAATACTGCTGAGTAAATCAAGGATTGTATCATCATGGCATTTAAAAAAAACCAGCAATACTTAGAAATGGAATATTTGTCTAGGATAGTGTTTTGTAAGCAGCTATCTTTCATTACCTAATGCAAGTTTTCACTGAGATTCATTCAGCTTCTCTGCTTACAGAGACTGACATACTCCAGCCTGCTTTCAAGAAGCACAGATGTTTACACCTTGACTAAAACATACAACAAGTAAGAAATAGAGAACTAAGAATTACAAAGTCCTCCTAATGGTACAGACAAACTCCTTCCCCTTATCCATGTCCATTTGTTTCGTTCCATATGTAATCTCCTTAATGGAACTGTTTGGCCTGACTAAATAAGGCAAACCAAATCTTCAGAACCACTTTTTCCTAGATGATTCTCTTCAGAAACAGATTTCTGTGCAGCATTGTAATTCTGACTGCACTACTGATTTGGAATTTGTTCAAGTTGTACCAACCCGTACAGACTACCAGCTTCTTTTAACTTAAATTTCTCAGAGCTCTTTCTAGTATTGGCTATTTTTGCAACAGTTTGCAGATGTTCAGTTCAGACCTCCTCTAGAGAATTGTTCTCTTAGTACTCTGGAACTGATGCAAGGGAAACTTAGATCATTTTAAATCATCCGAAGTTTGTATACATAATGTGTAATAAAAGGAGGAAAGAGGGATGTCAGTTGGCAAAATAAAAAGTGTTGTGTTTTCTAATCTATAGATTTAGGAGTGCATAGAGTTTGGTTTTCATAAATATTTTTATTAGAATATTTAAAAATAAAGGACCATACTGGTTTGGGTGGGGGTTTTTAGGGGGAGGGCTGAAGGGGGCAGTTAAATCTGTTGAGTAACTAATTAACCCGGCTACTTGCAGACCTTGTGGAATTCTTTTGGGAAGGCATTAATATGTGAAATAGTTGCTTTTCAAAATATATTGTCATGGCTCTTTTAAGAGAGTTTTCTACAAATCCTGGGATCCATGGGCTCAAAATCAGTTAAACAAATCTTTTCTTCATTGTAAAATAACTTGAGATGAAGAGCTAATACTGCATCTGAAAACTGTA
>VWPU01019315.1:0-44434 GCA_013398955.1 Callaeas wilsoni
GCAGCGCAGCGCAGCGCAGCGCGCCCCGCGCACCCCGCACGCGAACCGCCGGGAAAACGAACTGGAGACAGAAACGCGGAAACGCGGCACCGCGCACCGGCAGAGTGACCCCCGCGCCCTGCGGCTATGCCAGAAACTCCTCCGTGTTTGCAGCTTCTACTGCTAAATGCTTGCTGCGTGCCGCTCCCGTCAGGCTGGTCACAGCAGTCGCTTTCCCAAAGAGCGAGCCTCTTAATAAAATTAGGAGGCAGTTCATTGTGTTCCGTTTTTTTTTTTTTTTTTTTTTGTGAAATTTCCCTAGTGTGTATGTGCGTATATATATTTAAGTCCTTGACAAATTTGGACTCCACTGGAGCAGCAAGAAAGCTAAAGTCAAATTAATCAGAATAGATTACCTAGATGAGACAGTCATTGCTGCTGAGCAAACCTTTAGGGAGAAAAGTTGTCCTTGAAAAATATTTTATGAAGCTGCTGCACTAAGAAAGGGGCTAAATCTATGAATAAAACAGCCACAGAGACCTCCAGGGTCCCCATAGGCTCAGTCTGTTAAGCAGAGAGAGGCAAGGGAGAAAAGGGAGAAAGAAAGAGGCTGATAGTGAGAATTCCATTACATACAGCAACTCAAAACACCTTTAAACCCAGAGACATCTAGAAGTCTGTCCTGCCAAGTATAAGAATCAGAAACAATGCTTCGCCCCAAGGTATCCCTTGAGCTAGTCAAAGCATTTTAATCCCTTGGGTAGGTACCAAGGAAGAAGAAGGTAAGTTTCTTCCTAATCATATTTTGAAGCACTGGTTTATCTTTGGGCTCTGCCTCTATTCTGTAGCCAGAAATAGCAGTAGAGGTGTTTTCCAGGTCAGAATCCAGCCTGGGGACACCCACTCCTCGCATTCTGACTGTGACTTTTGCTCAAAGTCAGTTCAGTGTGGGAGGACTCTTGTGCCATCCTTAATTCACATGAGATTCAGCTCACATGCATTAAAGGCAGCACAAGGGACCATGATGAAATTAGACCAGGATACCAAGAATCCCCACCTTTCAGTTTCCCTCTGTAAAGCATACTGACAAATCTCTCTCTTTTTTATTTTTCTTTTTTTTTTTTCCCCATTTACTTTTAACATTTCTAGAAAGCATAAGTCGTGCAATGCTTCATACAACATGCACCTGCAAATTTGACAGGCAGGAATGATTTGTCTGGACAACTAGAAATTCAGTAAATGAAGAACAAGACACTCGGCCACACCAAATATCCAGCTGGCCCAGTAACCTGTCTCCAGCTGACCAGCAGCAAAGTCAAGGAAAGAGGACAAGAACAGTGTAAGTTTGAAGTGACAACCCTTCAGACTGCACCCTCACCCCCAGCATTTTGTAGCTCAGGGACCTCATGAACCAAAGGAAACACACCTGTGTATGGGGACACCTATTTTGTTGTTGTTGTTTTTTTACTCCCACGTGCTCGCACATTTACTTTAGGCACCCATAGGAATTTCCATTTTATGCAACACCCTATGGCAAAGAGTTCCATTACTTCATTCTCTATTTTTCTGTGTGCCACTTACAATTTTATAGACATCTCTCTTCTCCCTTATCTCCCTCTCCATACTGAAGTCTTCTCCTTTTACACGTTACTTATATTTCGATCGTGCAGCCAAGTAACTGAAACAACATCACACAACTTAGTGAACTAAACACACACCTCTACTGAAAAATATTTATTTAAAGGCAGGGCTGGGGGGAAAAATGGTGTTTCTTAAGCGAAATATGGTTTAAGGAAAACAGTGCTGAATAACTATAGGTTACAGACATTTGTTTTTCTTTGAGCAAATTAGTCACAAGAACTAAACATCTTATTACAAAGAGTTCCCCTGGTCATAGTAGTAAAATATAAAATACTCGGAAAAAGAGAAGGCACTTTATGATTGGGGGAAGGTTTGGTAACCTGTCATTTAAGCAGCCAGTTTCCTCTCAGACTGTTATTACAACATTTTGCACTCTAACAGTAACAATAATAGGCTTTCTCAGGGGCATTTATCAGCCCTCTTCTCATGTAAAACAAATTATGTCCTCAGGGGAATATTATTTTTATATCATCACTATGGGTTTTAATAACTCGATAGTTCCCTGCAGAAACGTTGGTCCTCACCTTTACGAGTGCCGTGCCAAAGGTGGCAGCGATGAATCAGCCCTGAGAGGGTGGCCCGTACAGCACTGAGAGCAGAGGGTGAGTACCACCAACGCCTGCTGCAGACAGTCAGGCACTGCCACAGATGTCCTTGAGGACAGCGTGAGGAGTACCCTCAGAGATGACTGAGATGTTAAAAAAGAGCTGTAAAAAACTACTGCTGGTTTCACTGAATGCTGTAGGGTACAAGCCTCCCTCTGATTCAAGCCGTGCACAAAACTCGGCCTGCCTTCTAGCAGGAATTGTATGTCCAGTGACTAGGACAATGGCAAACTTAATGGCATATTTGGTAGGCTAAACTCATCTTTAAACTCATTTTTCCTATGACTCAGTGAAAATAACACCAAAAAAATAAAAGTACCCTCATGCTCACCTTGAAAAGCACTGGGACAAGTTGACATCACAGACAGCCTCTCTGTCACTGTATCCTTTGCTCCCTCACTGCTTTATCACTTCCAAAGGACAGTATGGGGATGTATGTAACTTATTTTTCAGTAGCTGAAGTGAGTAATTTAGTAATGAGAACAATGCACATTTTTATCTGATTAAGTCAAACACACTTAACAGATTTTTTTCTGTTGATTGTAAATCTTCTGGTAGATAACACTTTCATCTCAGTACCTTCATCATTGCTCTCTTAGTAAGCAGAATGTGTAAAACTATACAAGTTTGGTTGTGGGGCTTTTTTTTGGAGGAGAAGGCACTGTGTAACCAAAAAACTCCATGCTAATATTGTCAGACTGAAGCAGAGACAGGTTCACCTGATATTGGGACCATACATATTACCAACCACAGTTCACTATGAAACTTCTAACCCAAATACATATACTGACTGTGGACGGTGTGAACAGTGAAATATACGGATATGTTCACCCTGAGCCAGTACAATAATGTCCTGTACTGTCAGAGGTATCATCCTACAGAAGCAGCAGAAAAACAAAGCCCTGATGACCAGCGATCATGAAATTTTATCACAATTCTTTCTGTGGGGATAATGTCCTCTCAAAGTGCATCCAAGCCCAATTTTCTCCTATGCAACTTAAGTCTGTTTTCCCTTCATCTACCAGCACTGTGTAGTGAGAAACAGCACCTTCCCAATGCTTTCCTCTATGGGCTGTGTAACAGTGCCGGACTGTATGCTGCCCCTCAGCAATCCCCCAGGCTCCAGGACTTCAAGAAGGATTTTCAACTGTTATTTCAGTGAAGTTATTCCCACATATGGTTTATAAAGCACTGTGAGGTCCTAAGGGATGAAAGGTGCTATATAAATGCAAATTGTTGCTGTTGTTATGCATGAACCACAGCCAGATTTTAAACTAGACTGACTATGAAAAATGTCATTTATTCTGACCTTTCCTGATGAGAACCAATGCGAATAGAAAATCTCTAAACTCTTCGGACATAAAGACAAACTCCAGTTCAAATTGTCTGGAAGGTAACAGCAATACTCAAAGTGAGAAAATGAGTTAAGGGAATAAAAAAGGAATGCTCCCTGATTTAAGCAATACTGATAAGAAACCAGCCTTCAGGCCAAGGAATTTGGGCTCTAATTTTGACCCTGTACTAGACTGTAGGACAACTGGGAGGAAATCTGTTCACTGTTCTGTGCTTCTGTTCCTAACTCTCCTCCTCCCTCACCCACCATCTGTTTTGTCTATCCATATGGTACATGTCTATCTACATTGCAAATTATCTCTAAGCTCACTGTTTGTATAGTGCTTACTCAAAACCTCCTCCTCACAATTTCCAAGTGAACAAAGCCAGCTAAGTAGCTGCAACCCTGTCAGGTGCCCAGGCGAACGTCAGTAATTGGATGGTACTAATGGGAAAAGGGGAAAGCAGGGCCATGGCCCTCCAGTACACCAGCTTCTTCCTCCCAAGTAAATATTTAGATGCTTTTCAGCACTATTTCGAGAAGCATGAGCTAGCTCAGAGTTAATTAGCTGGGGCAGAGCATTGCATTAATATAGTTCTAGTGCCTCAGGTGTAAGCTAGATTGTGCAGAACCAGACTGGGAATCACGGCATGACTGCACTGGGCTTTGAAGAGTTATGCTCAGTACTCACTAAGGAAAAAAAATTATATAGAAAAAAGGAACTGAGGAAGAAGTTCAAGATCTTCTTTCACTAATGATCTTGAAAGGGTCTTCTGTCAGGCCTAAAAGTTGACAGCCTTTAACATGTCCTCTCCACTAGATACTTACTGCTCTCCTACTCTCTAATCCAAACACGCATGGAGCAGCCTGTGGATCGATCTGCCATTGGAGGAAGTTGAATATGGTTGTCAAGAGACACCAGAGTAATTGCATCATACCTGTTTGCCTGACCTTGCACCACGATAGATCTTCTAGTAGAAGTCACATCTTTAGCCAGGTGTGATAGCTGTAAAAACCAGGGCAAAGTGCTGACAGTCACAGCTGGTAAGAAGAGGAGCACAGATGTCTTTCATGCAGTTTTACTATTGAAAGTACATTTTCGTGTATTAATGCAGAAGATACGACCATGTTTTTTAGTTGACATTTCATTTTAAAATATGGTGATGACTGGGCAGTTAATGCCAGGAGTTAAGAAAATGGACTTCCGCCCATTTTTTTAAAATATGAGAAGGTGCAAACCTTCAAAATTTTCTAAAGGCCAGCTTCAGCCCAGTCGAATTTCATGGGGACTTACACACTCTATTGTAAAATTCAGCAAGACTACAACAAAGCAGATGTTGGTTCATTTTGGTCCAGAGTAAGAACAGAGTTCCTACTCAACCTAACAGCCTATCTCACTGCATTGATTCAGCCTTTTCTGGACAACTCTTCCACAAGAAATTATGAGGTGTGAAATTAATCTTGGAAAGACTCTAGAAACTTGTCACTCCATATTGGGCATAAATCCATCTCATTCACAGATCTATATACTCTTGATATTGGCACAAACTGTCTCTCAGTGTCCCGGACTTGCACAATAATAGCAAGGAGACCAAACATTGCAATCTTGTGAAACATCCAGTTCAAAATTGGGCTGGGGGTTTGTCTTGGGGGATTTTGCTTGTTTGCTTGTTTCTCCCGCCTAAAAAAAAAAAAATCACCTCTTTAGGCTGTCTGTAAGTGCTGCCTCATGTACAGTGGTGAGTACTCTCTTGACTACATGCAAGAATTATCTACAATCATGGAACGCTGTGTGGTAAAATTATTTTCATTGGAAACTCAGAGGCATCAAGAAAAATACTATGAGAACATGCATGTTATTTTAATCAGAAGCCATATTTTGCAAAGTAACACAGAAAAGATACTTATTCTGCTCTCCAACCCTAGAGATAACCAGCTACTCAGTCTAAAAAGGAAAGCAGTTGGGTCCCAGAACCTATCTGGAAAAACCACATCCACCTTTCTATGATTACAAATTAAATGAAAATCTCATGTAATTAAAAGAAAAAAAAAGGTTTAAATCAGAAAAGTTAGAGATAAGGATAAGCAAAACAGAGAATTTTGAGGAAATTTGCATTTCAGACTGTCAGGCCATCTAGAGGCCCTTAGTTTCCAAAGTGAAGAATTAGTCTTGACTTCCTGCGTGTGATACTAAAGGTGTATTAATCACAGCTTATTGCCATCACGATTCTGAAGATATAAACACAGTTTATGTTGCCTTAAGTGGCATATGCAGAAGCTATTGTCAGAAGTAAACCATTGAATACCTCCTGTTTCCCCTTCTACTTCCATGAGAGTATTCTTTTTCTTTAGGTTTATATTAGAAAAAAATGTGTTCATCTAGTCTAGGTTAAAATTTCTTTTTGTATTATTCCACAGAATATGCATTCTTCATTTCCTTTACTGGCATGATACAGAAGCTACTCTTGTTCCATGTGTAAATATACAACCAATGCTTCCATGTGCTGACTGCATACACCAAAACCTAGAGTTTAGCAAAACCTTCCCGATGGTTGTTAACTTAAAACAGTTTCAGTTTGAGAGTCTCCAGTTCTGAATTCTAAAGCCTAAGAAAAAGGAGCATATTTCTATACTTCCTTGTTGCTTCAACTTTTATTAATCTAAATATTGCTACTTTTTTAAAAATTGATTTGGTGCTTTGGGATCAAATGCAACTCCATTGTATTGCTAGAGAGAATCCCAAAAGCCAAAAGAAGGATTTACCTCACCAGGGCCAAGAGCCAACTGCATATATGTGACCAGCTACTGAAACTCAGCTGGTGCATGGATACTGGGTAAGAATGAGTTGTATGCCTGTGCCTTCAAGCTTCTGCCTTCTTTATTCACTCTCCTGTATCTTCCTCATCTTTCACACGTAATTGCACAATTATTTTCACATATACAGAAGAAGATCTTCCCTTTTTTATATACATGAAGTTTACCATGTGTGCCTTAAGCCAATGCCTGTCCTTTCAGCAAAGACAGATCCAGAAAGAATACTGCATGATAATGGTTACTGTGGCACGTACATGACTCAAACAGAATCATGGGCACACTGTGCTAGATCCTTTCAGAACAGCAGAAGATGGCCTCGGGTTTGAACTACATTAGAGGTGACCAAACACCATGGCTTTAGACTTCTGAACACAGAGGAATAACAATTACTTGCTGAAAAATTAAGGACTAAGTCAGGTGCAGAATCAAGGATAAAACCAGGTCTATAGGACCCTAATCCAAATGCTTAAGGATGACCTATTTTCCATAGTGAAGAGGCTCATGACAAATAGGATTTGTACTTCTGTTATGTATAGGGTACAGCCTGTGCTGTTACCCCTCCAATGACATGCTGCTTCACAATTCAGAAGGTGGGCAGGTTGAAAAGATGTCATTTCTTCCTTTATGAGGAACATTCTAACATCCTATGAAAATATCCTTCAATCCATGCTATAAAGGTCATGGGAACATATGCTGCAAAAACATGTACTTATTTAACATCCGAAATGACTAAAAAATGTGTTGGCATTTTCCTTCAACTGAGTATCTTTCTCTTGTTCACTCATGGTTAGTGAACAGTTTTTGTGAGTTGATGAATCTGATTGCATGAACACTATTTAATTCCTTGAACTGTTGTAGCTAAAAACAGCTGTTTGTAAAGCCTATTTTATGACATAATGTAAATTATTTACATTTTACTCCCCTTTCTCTAAATAACCTTTTCATTGCCATCTGCTTTACCATCCCACAACTTCTTTCAATGAAATACATTTACAGAGAATAAAGATTTTGCAGTCCAGAACACTGGGTCTTTTTGCTCCAGTTCTGAACAGATTTGTCATCTCTTTAAAATTGCTAGAAACAGCATCCATTCATGTGTTAAGAGAAAAATAATGTGTTTTTTCCTCTCTAGATATCATGCTTTACAAGTGACTCCATACCTCAGGTTGTGGAAATACGTTAGGGTCCTTAAAAGATTTAGCTGTTTGTGGCAAGAAGTGTGAAAATTATGTATTTGTATATTTTTTGATTCTTGCTGCATAATCCAAGCTGAAAGATGCTGGCTGTTACCATGGTCTCTAACACTATATATGACTGATACGCCCCAGCATGGTAAAGATTGATTGAAGATATTCAACTGTGTGACCTAAGGACTTGCCTTACAAGTCTTATTTAGGGTATGGAACACATGGAGCCACAGCTGGGGTTGCTGAAGCACCACAATACATTATGTTATTTGACCTATAAAAGAATCCTTGCACAGAGGAAGTGGGGAAGAGCAAAAAGAGGCAAGTAAATACTTGCTGAAAATTATAATATTAAAGAGGTAAGGAACACAAGAAAGAAAGGAGCTGCAATGAAGAATCAAGTTTCAACATCTAGTATATGAAATGGGTCAGGATGTTGATGTCAGTCAACAGCTCCAGCCCAAAAAGGAGGTAGCAGTGTTTGTATTTTCAAAATCTCCTCCTTCTTCCAAGAATTTGGGTTGGGTTTTTTGAGCCTGAAGTCAAAGGTCCTTTTAAAGTGCACAGTTTGTATTTCATAGCTGAAAGAGTTCTGCCTCCTAACCTAGACCACTCTTGGCTACATCTCTCCCTAATTTGTACTTGTCCATTTCATGTTTAAGCATGACGATCCAGCCTGTGCCGTATGAGTAATAAACTTTGGGATAGCACCATAGTTCATGCAATGTCTTATTTCACTGATTTTCACAAATCTGGCTTCCTATTCTTTTTCTGAGATGAGTCTTTAGCGGGCAGAAGAAATAACCAGAGGGAGGATTGAGATCTGTAAGTATTCCCTGTCACCACTTGATATCTGCTGCAGAATTAACCAAAACAGTTTAAGTGCCACATAAGAGCCTTATTGTCACAGACCACTTTCCCTCCCACTGAATTTTACATCTAAATCTGTGTAGCTATATCATGGCACAAAGATATTACTCTATAGAAAGCATCCCAGAAATGAATTTAATTGCATTTATGTTCATAAACACCAGAGAAGAGCAGGTGGCTTTGTTTTAAATCACTGTTTTTATTTTCACTCAGCTAACAAACAAAATATATCTTTCAAAAATTCTGGTCTTCATTTTATTTAGCATTAAAATTATGCATAAATGAAAATGATGAAAAGTGTTTTCATGTAAAGAGGAGTGCAAGTGTATGTGGTCTAATACACAGTAACCATTTCTACTGCTTATTTGGAGCTCAACAAGTCTGTCCATGAATTTATCAAAACCAGAGTTTATGGAGGAAGTTGTGTGTCTGGGCTAGATTTCTCAGAGCAAATTAGGGCAGAGCTGCAGGATGCGCTGAAGAATGAATCTGCACTGCACAGCAAGAGCAGCCATGGAGAGCTCTTTTCCAGAATATCTAAATGGAAACTTCCTTGTAGATATGCACCTGTGCCATAGTCCAGCTTCCCTAGAGTCAACAGTAAAACTCCCTAAGAGTTGTTCAGCCAATAAATATTTCCCAAATAATAAAAATCTCACTTGTGAATCACTTCAGATCTTTTCTTTTACTTGTATTTTATAATTATGACTTTAACTTATTTTTATATAACCTGCTTGTTATAAACCCTAAAGTCTAGGACACAAATTTTCTCCCACAGGGCTAGAAGTGCACCTGCCAAGACCGTGATCTGATATTGTGAACTATGACTACAACACCATGTAAGATCAAGTGCTGTCACTTGCTGAGCATCCTTATCTCCTTACAGAGATGAAACTGGTTCCGGGGTTTATACAGAGAATCACAGTGTAACGCACAGAAACTCTGCTATGCATCTTATCCCAATGTTGGAGGCTTTCTAGATGATGGGAACAGTGGGGATGAGAAAAGTGGGAAATTAAGGCAGCTGCACAGTTCTGTTGCTTTCCTATGACTCTTCACATGAGAACAAGCTGGAGGCAATCTATAGGGCAGCATGAGGAATGCAGGAATTCAGTGCAGGAAAGTGTGATTTCAGCTGTACACAGAGCAAGAAATGTGTCCCCTTACTTGCCTCCTGACGAAGACTGCTCCTGATCATCACTGAGAGAACTTGTCAGTATAAATTTACAAAAACCTTTGTAACTATTTAGAACCTAATTTTTTCAGGTCACCTTTAGCGGGGGAAAAAGGAGAACCAAACAAAACCCAGCCTGCCTAACTTGGTTTTAAGACACAGTTTCTTTTGCTACATTTAAACAGAAAAGGTCCAAATTTTGTCCACTTTTGACAAGTGTCTTACTTGACATTTTATATCACTCATGTCAGTCACACTGTATTCTCTAATGCAAAGTGACATGGGCAGCACTAAGTCAGAGTCACCTGTCACACTGTTGTGTCTGCAAGAAGAATTTTTATGAGCTAGAATTTGCTTAAATTCAGAGGTGGAGTAAGGGTGCCTTACAATGAACTTTTCCTTTTCTTTCCAGAAAGCAGATGATCTAGTGGAGCACATCTTTCTGATCCCCTGCAGTTTTATTCCCTGGCATAGGAAATGAATTATTCCTATAAATGGCAAAGGGGATACTGACTCTTCCCTCCATTTAATAGTTTTGGTTTTAGTGAGCATCGTAATCATTAATAATCTACTCTATTACGATTAAACTAAACTATGCCAGATGTTAAAACAAAATGTTAAAAAGCCAACAGCTGAAATGGGACTGGAGCAGTATAAATTATCCTTCTAGTACTTAAGAGGTAGTCACAGAGAGGATGTAATCACTCTCTCCCGAAGGAAGGAAAGTGACAGAGCAAAAAGCAACATGAACAACCTGGGACGTTACATAAAAGTTATTTACTGTGAGAACAGTTAAACATTGGAAGAGGTTTCCAGAGTAGTGGTGGGATTTCCTTTGCTAGAGATATTAAAGACTTGGCTGGACAGGGCCCTGTTTAACCCAGTCCAATGCCTTGCTTTCAGCTGGAGCTTGTACCAGATGACCTCCAGAAAGCCTTTCCAACCTAAAGGTTTTCCATCACTCCAAGATTCTAAATAATTATTTTGGGGGGAAAAAATTGTTTAAAAATAAACCAAAAAATCTCTGTATGCTACTATCTTCATGCATTATTTTTTCAAATAAAACATAGCAATGTATACTAGCATGTCTCAGACATCTTTAAAATAAAGATGAAGCTTGAAAGTCACGGTTTGTTGTGAGCTGAGGCAAAAACTATCATTCACTAATTGTCTATATGGCACCTTGCACATTGCTGTTCAAAATGTGTGTAGCCACGGGCACTGTAACTAAACATTTTATAAATCTTCAAAAGCACTTAATGCACTTGGTGAGAGCACAACTATTTTCGCACAAATACTTTGCACATTAGCCCTTAACCTTAACTACAAACAAAACTTAGTAATGAACCAAAACCCAAAGGAGTACTTAAAAACATAGCAGAGGAAAGAGAAAGAGATCAAAGCTTGTGTTTAATTAATCCAGCCTTTCTGTTGCTTTCTGATCTGCTTACTGACACTTAGCTAAAAGCCAAAACACTTGTTGTTTAGTTGTAGACCCACATAAAGAGACCCTTAAAAATATTTCTTTGTAATAAAAATTAATTAATTAATTAATAGAAACCAGGGGCACCAGATGAGATTGTGGCAATAAAACTTAAGATTTTCTGGAAAGGAAATTTTATATATAGAATGGGACCAGTTTACTGACAGGGCTGTCAGCAGACTTGGACCATTTTGAATACCAGAGCAACCAAGCTTTTTTAGTAACTAATTTATTTCCCCAAAGTGCTTATTCAGTTGACCTGACATTATTGATGGAAAAGCTTAGAAACTGGCAAATGCTTCCAGTTAAGTTAAAAAATAGATTTAAATACAAAATACATTTATCAATTTCTATCCCCTTCCTCTTGCCCTTCTACTTTCTGGGAGATCCTGTAATTCAGTTTTCTGAATAACTACTTCTTGAGGGATGAAATGAAATTCTCTATTTCCAGCTGCTCAAATCATACCAGGTATCTTAATCAAGACACTCGTATTTACCACTGGAGTGCCCTAATTACCAGACCACAAGAACAGTCTGTCCCAGGATATCCATTCTCTCCTGTTGTGTTACACTTAATATTACTTAACATCATATGGAAATGGGGCAGCAATACTCCTGTCTCTACTGAAAGAATATACTACCCATCATCCCTACCCTCCCTGATACTGCAAGTACTCAATTATTTATGTCCCAAAGAAGTTTAAGAATCAATCCCAAGTGACATACATAACCCGTTCTTTCTCTCTTTTGAGAATCTTTCATTTATTTCTGCATGTATTTCAAAAGTAAGACCATCTAAAAGCAGAGCAGAAGATTCCAAAAAGCAGTCATAAGATAAATTTTATTCCTAAACAGACCAGTTCAAGATCCGCATATTTTTGTATTGACCAAATTTACATCAAATTATCTGCTGTGGTTTTAACTTTCTTTCTGCTGGAAACTTGGTATTTCGTGGCTCCTAACCTGTAAGAAAGGCCACAAGCAGACTGTGCATAAACACCTAATCATGTTCCCTCTGGGTCAAAGTCCCACCTGGCCGTTCAGAAGTTCAAGGACCTTTCTTAAGGAAACACCAAAATCATATCTATTTGATTCCAGGTTTTAGGAAAACTCTTCCATTATGCTAAAACAGAAGGCAAAATTTGGAAAAGCCAAGGGCATTCCCTGCTGGAATGGCATGCACATCTGCACCAGACCCACAAGGCAGAATAATCTCAAGTAGAGGGGGAATTTTCTTGGAGGAATCAGTAGTTTCTAAAAGGCAAAATCAGTTGACTTCAATAACCTTAGTTCAAACAATTTCTTATAAGATGTTTCATTTTAAAGATATTGAAGAAGTTACAATCATAAGATCCAAGACTGCTGATGAAATCTAGCAGGTTTTCCATAGGTTCTCCAGGAGATTTTTTCATCATTCTTCTCAAACACTTATTTTTCTCTCAGGAAAAAAAGAATATACCCCTTTTCTCCCTCACTCTTGCCCATCTCTGTTCAATAGAGCTTCATTACTAAATGATTTTATCTCTTTTTTTTTTTACCATATATTTTTGTGGCTATGTTAAAGACAGTTCTCTGAAAAAAATAAGAAGATTTCTGTAAGCAAACATTACTACACCAGTTAAAGTTATGGGGGAATTGGTGGGGATTTTGTGGGGGGTGAGATGGTTAAGCCATAACTCTCAAGAAACAAGACTCCCATTCAGGATGTTGGATTAGTCCTTGGCTATTTCCCTGAGCATAAGTTTTTCTTTGAAGAATTGCACTACAAAATTAACAGGCTGAATAACCATGCCGTTGAATTAATTAACATGTTAAATTTATTAAACATATTGTTAGAAATGTGTATAAATAGAGCAATTCAAGTGTTCAAGGAGGATTTAAAGGAAAGGAAATTTCAATTAGTTCCCGAAGTTACAGGAGAAAAATCTGAGCAATTTCCATACCAGAGTCACATTATCCTTTCTATAAGATGAACAGACACATAACATTCATAATTCAAAGAACAGCTTTTAAGGACACCACAGTAAATGTCTTCAATAGTCTTGCAAAGATATTATGACGAAGGGATCAAGTGCACCCTCAGCAAATTTCCAGATGACACCAAGTTGAGTGGTGCAGTTGGAACACCTGAAGGCTGGGAAACCATCCAGAGGGACCTGGACAAGATCACGAAGTGGACCCATGGGCATCTCATGCAGTTTAACAAGACCAAGTGTAAGTGCTGCACTTGGGTCAGAACAAGTCATGGCATCAACACAGGCTGGGAATGAACAGATCAAGAGCAGCCCTGGAGAGAAGGACTTAGGGGTGCTGGGAGTGGGAGGCTGGATGTGACCCAGCACCTGCAACCCAGAAAGCCAAACTTGCCCTGAGCTGCATCCAAAGCAGCATGGCCAGCAGGGTGAGGGAGGGGGTTCTGCCCCTCTGCTCTGGTCTGGTGAGACCCCGACCTGCAGTGCTGCATCCAGCTCTGGGGTCCCAGCACAGGAAGGACAGGAACCTGTTGGACCGAGTCCAGAGCAGGGCCACCAAAAATGATTAAAGGGCTGGTGCACCTGTCCTGCCAGGGAACTCTGAGAGAATTGAGATTGCTTAGCCTGGAGAAGAGAAGGCTCCAGGGTGGCCTGATTGCAGCCTTCCAATACCTAAAGGGAGCCCACAAGAAAGATGAAGAGGAACTTTTTACAAGGACCTGTATTGACAGGAAAATAGGGAATAGTTTCAAACTGAAAGTGGGGAGGTTTAGATTTGATATTAGGAAGAAATTCTTTACCATGAGGGTGGTGAGGCACTGGAATACGTTGCCCAGAGAAGTTGTGGATGCATGGTGCCTGGAACTGTTTAAGGACAGGCTGGATGGGGCTTTGAGCAACATGTTCTACTGGAAGGTGTCCCTGCCTATGGCAGGAGGGTTGGAACTGAAAGATCTTTAAGGTACCTCAAACCCATGGAAACCCATGGAAGCTGTAAACCAGACTCCTGTGGCAGCACTACAGATTTCTCACGACAGAAATACCAAATACCATGGCTTACTTTAAGCTTGGACAATAAAACACACTATGGGTCCTTCCACAGCGATCACTGTATGTGGTTCATTAGTGTAATGACCTTTAAATTTTACTCAGATAAAGGTAAGCCAGAATAGTGCCTGGGCTCTCCAAACCCTTAAATTCTCCACTGGAATTATGGTTGCATGCCACTCAACAAAAGCATTTGCATTATTCAGTCCTAGGCACCACTTTATAATCAATGGATATCATAGGCTTTCTACGAGTCAATGGAGACAGACAAGCTACTACAAGGGGAGAAACCCACAACATCCAAAATGAACTCACAATTTGAATTGCCCTTTTGTACAATGCTGTGATCACCTTTTTTTCCCGATGCAGAGAGCACAAAGGATGAGCAGTGAGGTATCTCTCCTGGATGTCACTCTCCAGCAGTGGCACCAGCTTCCCATCCCAGTCCCAAGCCATGCCTTACCAGTCTAGCAGACCCAGACTTGCTTCAATTTATCATAGGGTCATTTAGGCCTCTGCTACATTCCCTTAGCTTCTTATTGCTGTCAGAAAGATGTACAGAAGTTTTTACAGCCCTGAAAGATATAAGAATGTCATTAAAATGAACATAACATTACTAGAATAGCAGAAGGGGAAAATGAACTCTTACTGTTTAATCAGCCCACTTAACAGTTTGGATTTGTTTTATTATTCTAATTTTACCACTCTAATTTTACGAA
This sequence comes from Callaeas wilsoni, assembly GCA_013398955.1. Classification (NCBI taxonomy): domain Eukaryota; kingdom Metazoa; phylum Chordata; class Aves; order Passeriformes; family Callaeidae; genus Callaeas; species Callaeas wilsoni. The sequence goes on from VWPU01019315.1 coordinate 14,826, forward strand.
CATTTACCCTAACCCTCGGCTTGTTCAGACTCCTCCTCCAAGTCCCAATTCATGACTGTTTGCTTAATACTTGAGGGATTAAGCCAGTGAAATTCAAACAATTTACCACAGGTCTTTAAAAGGTTTCTTTTCAGCTTCACTAGTGGCTTACTCACTCGATAGATCAGCCTGCTTCTAAAGCTTGCCTCTGGTCCTGACACATTACCATAGCGGGCAAGTGGATTTATCCGAAAGAGGTCTTACGGAATTCAAGTCTCAGGCTGCAGCGTTTGCAGGCTCAGGCTTGAAGGTGTGCTACAATTTCAGTTGTGATTTCCAGGTTGTGAAAGATCCTCTGTCACAGAGGACAACAGTGGAACATTTGGCTTGAAACATGTGAGAACGAAATTAAATTGAGGCTATGCAAACTGAAGAGCAATAAGTTCGGGCATCCTTCTTTAAAGTTCCCCTGATCTGTTGGAAAGTTTGAGCTGGAACAAAAGGGTGATGGAGCAGAGTGTAGCAGGCTGTGACACACAGAACACGCCACTTGGGCCAAACTGCAAATATATTGATACCCATGAAGTGGAAGCATAAAATAATACTGATATAATAGTGTCTTTGTGCATCCTATGCCTTGGTAGAGGTAGCAATGTGAGATATAAATTAGCTGAGAATCAGAAATTCTGCATGATCATATACGACTCACTTACCAGAGCTTGGCTATCTGAAGGTAAATGGAAGTCAATCATGTTAACTCCTACCCTGCATTCTCCTAAACTGTCAGTCATATAAACAGAATGCAAATGTGTTAAACTGATGTGAACTGAAATTTTAAAAAGCCAGTAATGACACCAGAATATTTTGAACAAAACCTCAGACTTCTATTCATTTGATTTTTTCATTTTCCTGCATTTAAAATTTATGTTTTGCTTCATGTTATGGGAAATGTAATAAAAGCAGTTAACAACATGATGTTAAGCTTCATTTGTGAACTGTTTGAGAAAAATCAGAATCTGCCTAGCCCATTAGTGAAGTAAAAATTGTACAGGCAGAATTCCAGCACTTCTGAATAATTGAATCTAGATTTGTTCATTAGAGTAACCTTCAGGGAACTATAATGCAGATCCATGACATCAGCAGCTTTAATAGGAACAAAAATGTGAATTTGTCCAGAAGAGCACCATAAGGCTGATCAGGAGGCTGGAGCAACTCTCCTATGAAGACAGATAGAGAAAATTGGGATTGTTCAGCCTGGAGAAGAGACGGCTCCAGGGAGACCTTAGAGAACCCTCCAATACCTAAAGGGGGCTTACAAGAGAACTAGAGACAGACATTTTACAAGGACATGCAGTGGCAGGACAAGGGATGATGGCTTCAAACTGAAAGCGGGTAGGTTTAGATTAGATATTAGGAAGAAATTCTTTACCTCGAGCGTGGTGAGGCATTGGAACAGGTTGCCCAGAGAAGTTGTAGATGCATGGTGCCTGGAAGCATTTAAGGACAGGTTGGATGGGGTTTTGAGCAACATGTTCTACTGGAAGGTGTCGTGCCCATGGCAGGAGGGTTGGAACTGAATGATCTTTAAGGTTCCTTCCAACCCAAACCACTCTATGATTCTATGGTGACAGATATTCTCAAAATTTTTCAACACTAAATTTCATTTTGCCTAAATACAAGTATACACTCTTTATATCCCCTTACACAGAAAGTTATTAACTTTATCTCATGCCACATGTCAGCGGGAGAAAGTAACAAATATAAATATATATAAATGTTTTTTCAGGCATGAGGGCAGCAGCTGGGCTGTAAGACTCCTCTGCCATCTCCCATTACAGGGTTCTCAAGAGGTAATGACCGTGACAGTGTCTCAGACTCAGTCATCTATACCTACCAAGTATCAGTCACACTTTTCCACTGATTTCTCCTCTGCCTGATCCTATCTTCACTTTTTCCCCAATCCTATGGCCTATCAGAAATCTCTATTTTCTAGGCCTGTATACCTGCAACTGGCTCCTAATACCTTGTTCTCAACTTCTAAGTCTCACCGTACTTCAGTTGATCTTAAAATCTTGGCACTAGATTGGATGGAAAAAAGTCTCCAAGTAGAAATATATGTACGTCTTACTGTATTACACCTTAGCCTAATGACTGCGTATTTTAAGCCTTCTCTATCTTGACTCCTTCCTTACTTTCCTTCCAGGATGAAATCAGACCTCTTTGAAAGGGACAGTAACATTTCCTTTAATGTGGGAGCAAGGTGGCAGGGGAAGAGCAAAACTGGTATCACATCTCCCAAATCCTCTCTTGCTTTTCTAGTCCATCAGTAGGGTGGAAAGAAACATGTGAGAAATGGCTGTGGGAATGCTTTCTGTCGATAGTTGAAGCAGACTTGTGAAAAAGACAAAATACCATCCTAATCTTGTAAGCAAGTGACGCTACATTTATAGATAAATTTGGTATTTTACTAAATTTGGCAGTCCATGCAATATTACCCAACTACAAAACTGCCTGAGTTTCTACATTTTGAAACTATTGCATAATAGAAATGACAGGGCAATCAAAATGCAAACAGTTTTTACTGGTTACGGCTTTCCATTATTTATAGCCTCATGTCCCTTTTGGGAAATGCCATCCCAAAATTAAACTTAATTTTAGTCTCCAAAATTAGGCGAGTCCTATGACTCAGTGGAGGAGAGAATGTTACACATGCATGCTTCTAAATGGAGCGGGCAGTTTAGTCTATTAGAATTCATTAGAGACTGAGTCATAATTGTGAAACTGAATTTACTTAGGACAATAACCTTCAAGAGAAAATAAGTATGACAGTGAGCCAGTTCTCATTTCAACAAGAAGTCAGGCAGCCTCCAAGCTTCCTTAAGTGCAGTAATCCCTTCAAGTTCCTGCCTGGCAGGATTTAGGCTGCCTCCTCTACTTTCATATATAAGAACTTTACTACATATGACACCTGCAAAAAAATGTCACATGAAACTGGCATTTGGCTGCCTGGAGTGTTTAGTCTGTGTAACATCATTATCAAGACACTAAGAATTCATTCCCAGTCTAGTTAAGGAGTAAAATTAGAAAGGGACCCCATACAAAAATAACATGAATAAGTGGAAACAGCTGAAATAATTCCCTCTGCACACAGCAAATAAAGTCTAATAATAATTTATTAAAACAAAATATTAAATGTCAGCTGAAGATCCAAGGTTAAAGTTAAATACTGAGAGTAGTATTCCAAGAATGAGAAGGCTTGAGTACATCACACTTGATCACAGACTATTGACTGCTGCTGACTTAAAAATCAGCGCTTAAAGAATCAACTCATTGTCTGTCAACAGCTTCTCAGTTTGGCAGGAGATACCTGCACCCCACCATGCAAGGGTATATTTCAGTACTTAATTCTCCTGGGTTGAGCACAACAGATTCTTCAGAGTCAGATTCCTTCTCCATTCTGACTTTGGAAAATACTAGGGGAAAGATTAACAGTAGAGAATTTCCATCTATTTGGCCTGTTATGGGTTCATAGAAGTAACACTGCTGAAGACGGGTTAGCTCAGTTACAAACTTTGACAGTGATTGCAGAACAGCAAGCGCTCGCTTTTCATTCATTCCTGGTTGAGTGGCTGCGCAGTGTGTGATATTCATGTACACTCAGGTGGTTCCGAATTTAATTTTGTCCCTAAAGTACATCATTAACAATTAATACTGATGCTTCACAATTCATTTACGCATACAGCAGTCTTCTGTTTTTCGCAGTGGCAGTTGCGTTCCAACTCAATTGGGACCCTCCCTAAATCTATCCTCTAATAGCTTGCTTAATTTTATTTTTGTATTCCACAGTCCTTGATAACAGCAAGCTAATTTCTGTAACTCTGTTTGATGAAAATGTGCTGATGGAACTCATATTTCACTTCATTGACTGTAATGAGCTATTTCATCAAACTGTCCATGTGACACTATTATAGAGAAAATGATAAATTTACTAATTTATTCACTAGAAATTTCATTGGAAATTTAAAAAGGAAAAGAAAAGAGCCATGAAGCCAGAGTTTCATTAGACTTCCACCAAATGATATGTCAGGGTCTACATGAAACAAAAGCACTGACTACTGCCACACTTAATGAGGCGTAAACATTAAATATGTGTTGATTAATCAGTAGATTGCTTGAAACTAAGAACAAAAACCTGCACCACGATACAGGTTTTCCCTCGTAAATATTTACAAGCTTTACCTTTTCATCACATGAAGTGCTGCTACCGTTAGAAATCAGAGTTTCATTCACATACCTCCTCCCTGCCTGTGAAACCTTTTACCCATGTTAGGTACATGGATTTGGATAAATTCAACAGCTGACAGCCAAGCTGTCATAGCAAAGAAGTAATTCCTCCAAAGATCATTTTTACAAAGATTACTTTACTTCTTAAAGAGGAGGTACTTGCAACTACAATGTTGTGTGGGATGAAACACTATTTTGGAAGAACATTAGGAAGTATGTAATTAGACGATTCATCTCATGCTAATATTAGGCCTGGAAATAGAGACAGTATCACACGGCCCGCCTGGCTTATTTTAATTAGATGCCCTCCACCTGCTATTACAGTTATGATCCACATCTTTGATTGCTTTGCCACAGACCATCCGGAAACCCAGGAACTAGACTGGAGACCATGCCACTGCTAAATCACAAAACCAACTAGGACAATTACTCATAATTCTTCCTTTCATCCCAGTGTGTACCTGTTCAGGGGCTTTCTTCATCTGTACTCAAACCTGCAGCACACTCCTCCTGCAATACTAACTTCCTGCACTTGTTTATTGTGGAAAGGGATTTTGTAGGAGGTTAAAAAATAATTTTAAAACCCACACAATTTTAATTACCTTCAAGAAATTATAAAAGTAGTAACAAGGTTCAAAATAAAATAATATTTCATGTAATGATTAATTAATTATTGGACTTTTCTGGTTTGTAAGGTTTAGGGGAAACCATTTTACACAGGGAAGAGTACCAGGGGCTTTTTTGTTTGGTTGGGTTGGGTTTTTAAATCTGCTTGACTGTCACTTTCAGAAACTGCTTTCTTTCCTAGTCTAAGGTAGTCTTTGCTTGAGGGAGATGATGCCTGGAAGACTAAAATCCAAAACAGATGATTGCATAAAGAGCCAAAGCAACTATTTGCAAGACATATCTTGTGTTCACTTAAAGATATGCCATTCAACATAAACAGAAAACTACCACAGGAAGACAGCAAGAGGGCTTGTCTTTTCCCTCAGAGCCTGAACATTTTAAGACAGCCCATTCCCTACTCAAAGCTGAAGATAGCCACCTGAAGGCAGTGACTGAGGAGTAATCACCTTGCTGCTGCACAAGGCATGTCTTCTTAGGGTGCATTACAAGGAAAAACTGCTCGATTCACATGCTTTAAATCAAACGGTGAACAAAGAAACGAGTGATTTAATAATGATGTGATTAACTGGCAGTCCGTAAACTATACATTCAGGATCAGTATCACAACACATAAACCACTGTATTAGAATGAAATGTTAATTAATACCTATAAATTTCTAGGCACATTGTAACTAATCCCAAGAGTTACGGCATCCCCCACATTCAAAGTTACACACACACCACTCTCTCAGAGGGCTCAAGGGCAACGAGCCCTCACCACTCTCTTCTGGGAGTGCAGTTTCCCCTACTTGCACCCCCATATTGCTGGAAAAGTGGGTGCTCTTGCTTTGTTTGTATCCATGCTGCCCTCTACAATCCCTATGTGACTGAGAAATCACACCAGCAGTTAACATTCATAGATCCTTATTTTTTTGCTCCCTGTCCTGTGACCGCAGTGGCTGGATGGCTCTGATGTGAAGGATGCTCTGTTAGGTCTAGACAGAAATTGTCATGCCAGAGGATGACTTTTGGAAGTATCAAAATAGGTTTTGACTGCTGCTGTCTTCCCACTTCCCTCCCCCATCCTGTCACAAATTTACATGGTGCTTTCATACTCCTTTCAAGTTGACTCATTCATTTATTTTGAAAACTTCTTGGTTAGGTGGAGGGCCATGTGGGTACCCCAATGAGGCTATACCAACTGGTCCAAATAGGGAAAGAAGCCAGTGAAGAAGCTCTTCTGGAGAAGTATTTATCAGTTTCAGTATATTTCTACCCTCATCCTTTTGAACAGCATCTGGTCAGAAAGTGCTCACACTCCATCGGGGCAATGTATGGGGCAAACTCACCACTCGGGTTAGCAGACCAAGAACACGGTGGATTACATTGCTACCAAACTCCTGCTGGATTGCACTCTCCCTACTTGGATCAGGCACTAGGAAAGTGTCATTTAACCTCCCGCTCTGGCTTCAGCTTTAATGAGTCCTCAAATTGTCACAACATTTAGACCTATGAATGAGCAGCACCTTGTTCTGCCAAGGTATCCAGTCCTTAGGAATGTAACCTCCATAGAAGATACTTTAGAAGTACAAACTTGGCTTTAAAACTAGGTAAACATTGAGGAATGGAAGCTGCTCTCTTTTTGTGAGAGCAACTTCACCACTCTATAATTAAGATATATAATTATACAAGTCCTGAGTGCATCAAGTAGCAGGAGAGTCTTCCTAAGAGATTTGTGTGTAATAGGCCAATTAGTCCCTAGACCTCTATCCTGGATTTTGAAAACAGTAAGAAGATCCAAGAAAGACTGACTTTTTTGCTATTACTAAAACATATAACATATCCATCTTCATGCAGGGTCATCAGTAACTGATGTTGATGATATTTGTTCAGTATCTGTCTGAGGAGAAAAGTTCTCTTTCAGCAGGCTTTTCATAAAGCATAATTAGATGAATTAAACTGTCCCTGCTAAATCTGCAGTCTCCAGAATGCCACTGTATGGTTAATTTACTTGTCTTTGTTCCAGCCCTATTGTGCTGGTTTTTGTATTACATGGATTGATGTAGCAACCATCTATAAACATGAATATAATCCTGGCATAATAGGAAAACCAAGCAAACAAACAAACAACAGTTTCCTCTGCCATGCAAAGGAATACCTTTAGTTCAGGCCAGATAGTTTTTATGCAGAGCATGGAGGTAACTAGGAGAAGCTAGTGGCCTCTGAAAGTCACTTTTGTTCTCTATGCTATATCAGGGAAGCAGACGACACAAAATAAAGGAGACATTAAAGATATTTTGGTCCTCTTTGCCAAAGATCTAAGTCTGGAGGCTGTTACTATAAAATGCTACTTTAAGGGGTTTTCCTAGTGGAGTCACAGTCGGTTAACAGTAAACAGAATGGGAACACAGCAGAAATATCATAAGCCTCTCAGTTCAATGCAATCAATAGTAAATATTTAATCAAGTCTATTAAAATGGATAGCAATGCAAGTCTTCAAGGAAAACAAGAACAAAAGTAATTTAACAGAAAAGACTTATAAAATAGTTTTCAGAATCTGATTGTGTAAGCAGAGTAACCAAGCATCAGAGATTACAGATTATCAGAGTGTTTCCCCTTTTCTGGTCTCCTTACAGATGTTCCAACTCATATTCAACTTTACAGAAAGACAGGTAGCACCCATCTATATGAACATGAAATCACCCATTTGCAATACTCTCAGACTATGCTCTGCCCACAATCCCCCAAGCATCATCCCAATGCCTCTAGTTTATGTCCTGTTTCTTAACAGCAATGAGGAGAGTGATCCTAGAATCGCTTTGCAGAGCAATGGACTACTAATATGAGTAAAAACTGATCCAAAAAAGCTCACATTAAAAAGTAAACTACCCTGCTGTCAATCAAACATCTAAAACATACATTCTTTTAATGGTGGTAAATGTAAGATGCTTGAAATTGAAGGGCTATTCAAGTAGCTCTATATAAGTAGAGGCATACAGAAGTGAAAAATTATTAACAAATCTCAGAATGAAAACTACATACAAATGTTGACTTTTGAAGCAGTGGAACTGAAACAGTCATTCCTTGACTGAAGTGCCCTTATACCATGAATATCATACTCAATAAATACAAAGTAAACTTAGCAAAGGAGACACCAGTCAGAACAGAATGATGTTTGACAATCACCAGGGTGACCTTTCAACCACAGGGAAATTACCAGCATCCAATTCTAACACTGAAATATCTTTTTTCACAACAATTAGAACACAATTTACATAGCACAGAAATTATTTCAAGTTATGAGTCATCATAAAACACATTCTTTCTACGAGGTGGTGAGTTCTACCAGCACTAAGGTCTGCCTATATTTTGAAGCATGCAATTCAGCTGGAATTTCAAATTTAATGTCCAGTTACTAACGTGATGCCAAAACACTCTTGTTTGGCAGCCCTGGAACTAAAACACGCCTATGCACTGATTCAGTTGCACTCTTGCTTTGAGTTGGCACAAACCATTCGTTGGGTAGTTCAGACAAAGTCTGCGAGCCTAACCAAACAGGTTTTTCATCAGCTCAGAAGAAACTCTTGTTGACATGGCCGTCCATGTGGCAATATAACTTGTTTTGGTTCTGTTTGCACAGGCAAGATCAAAACACTTGCCATGGTACTTGGAAGCCAACTACAACTTGCATGTTTTCTTTCTGCAGGGAAAATATGAACAAATTAAAATTTTAAGAATGTTCCTATAATGCCCAGTTTTCTTTCAGAAGACAGAAAGAAATTTTTAAGCACTGTTTTGGACAACTAATCTGAGTCATATTAAACATTTGAACAACTTCTAGGGCTCAGGAAGAATAAAAATTAATGGCATTTAATAAAAGCACAATTTCTTTGGCAATTTCTATCTTGCTAACCTTAAAACACAAGTTCCTAACTGGATTCACGGGACACTTTAGTGGTACAGAAGGCAATTTCTTGCACTCTATCACTATTTGGTGATGGACACTTAACAACCTGGCTGATCTGAAGTGTATTAATGAGGCACTAAAATGTTTTAAGGCATAAAGTAGGTATTGAAATTTCTTTGATACATTGTATGCATTTAAAGGCAATTCATTTAAAAGTTGCAGGTCTTCTTGATGGGCATATTAAAAGGTTTGTTATCTAAAGATTTTTCTCATTATTCGCTTTCAGAGTTCATTTCCCCTTGATTCACTTATTAATTCCAGCAGGCCTCACTGTTCTCAGACAAGAAAAAAACACCATTTCATATACTTTGGCACAGTTATGGTGGATTAGGAAAGAAAAAGACAGGATACAGAAGAACAATCCATAACCCAAAACTGACAATAAACTTCACCTATATTGCTCATTTCTCCCCTAATTTATCTATCCTGTAACAATGATATAGCTAAGAGCTGAATCCAGAAGGCTTCAGAAGAGAGAGACTCTACTCCATTCAGGGGCAAGGTGAACTGGCCCTAACTATTTCAGGGATAATTATGTTTCACTAGCTAGTGAAGAGTTTTCAATGAACCTGTTCATTAATTGAAATTCAGGAAGACTTTTTTGCAGTGCAAACCAGCAAGAGTTTTGTTTTATTTCCTGTACAAACAAGCAGAAGGTTTGAAACTAAATTAACTGCTCTTCAGGAAGAAAGGAAAGAACTAAGCAAGGCTCTGAATAGTTATCAGCTAGAGAAAAGCTGTAAGGAATAGCAAGCAACAAAATTGTCTGAATTACAACTGGCTGCCTTACCTACTCCTACAGAAATATTACAAAAATGTAGGGAGGTTTTCCGGACTGTATCCTTAAAGTCTAGATGCTTAGACTCACAAACAGCATCATAAACATTTTTTTTAGATCTAAGGAGATCCACTTCAAGGCACCTCCAGGTTTTTTTGCCCCACTATCATAAGCATTCTGTTCTAAAAACTGCTTGTAACAATAGCTAGAAGCCTTTGTAAAGTCTAAGCCTATTTTTTCTTATGGTCAGATTTTACTTACTTCCCTTTATATCAATGCTAGGACTTACCATTCTTTTCCTTTTTTTTTTTCCCCTCTCCTCTCTGGTGTATCTGGACTCGGAAGCTTTGTCTCCCCCTCCTGTTTGTCTTACTAGACAAGAACACCAGGTTCTCTAAAATCATTACCTTGGCAAGAGCTGCTCACAAACAACATAAGTGGATCAAGGTGGTTTTACAGGTGAAGCAAATAGCCCTGCCGAGGAACACCACCTCTTAGCCCAGGGATTCAGTTAACACACCCATGCTGCCCCAGACAGGCTAAGATAATTGGATGCTGCCTTTTGGGGTCAAGGCCGCTCTTGGTGATGGACAATTTTGTTGTGGAGGTTTCTGGGATCTGCCAACAAGTCTCTACTTTTCTTTTGTAGGTTGTAATTTCCATAGAGCTTGCCAAAAGTCTAATTTGGCTAACCAATCCATCAGGAAAAGCAACACATCTCTGTGAAACTGTATAAAGGTCAGAATGGGAGCAGATATTAAGCACAAATAAGCCAAGATCTTTTTTACCATTTGAGGTACTGAGAATTGAACTGTACACTGTTTCAAGATAGAGATGCATCACTGAGTTCTATCCAGAAAGGAAATTCCCAAGGTTTTACTTGCTTTACTTTTACGAGTTGTGATTTTCTGTTTGTAGCTTACTAGATCTTGGGACAAAAGGCACAAGAGAACATGAGCAGTGGTTCATTTTTCATTATTGTTATTTTTTTAAAGGATTGACAGAGGCTTTTTTTCCCCCAATTATAACTGCTGCTTTGAGAAGACAGTCAAATAACGATCCCCACATCCATGGCATAAATCTTTTTTTGTTAGGCTATGTTTTACCTTTAGCACTTGGCCTTCCTATGCAATTACAGTTCATCAAGCACAAAAAGTATTTGTCAGTCTATTAATTTTCTGCTGGAATCCTCCATTATTGTTCACTTGAGTGTGCAGATCAAGGTTCTTCAGGATCCAGCTGGTAGTGACCGCTGCCATAAAAGAGGAATTCCAACCACTGCTCAGCCCTCCCCTGCATCAGTGGCTCCTAACTTTCTCATGCAAATTCTGTCAAGCCAAAAATGTCTACGCCTGTTCTCAGTCCAGTGATGAATTATTTTGGAAAGCATGAGTAAAATCAATTCAGTCACTTGAGTTAACCCAGCATGAAAAATAAGCTGTGCTTTCGCCATATGTGCTGATTGAAATTTTCAAGCATGGAAATCTTAAAAATGGATAATTCTCCACACGTCATTCCAGGTTGTTTTATAAATCCTCACAGAGGAAGGAAAAATTATTCATGGCTAATGAAAAATGGTTCAGTAATTGTAAACTTATGAGCATTTAAAGTCACACATTTGTTTAAATTTTCCCTGAAAGAAGAGATGAGTAAATGCTGCTCAACTTTAAAGCTAATCAATTACCAATAATGCTCCTTGCTTCAAGTCTGTTTTAGTATACAATAAGTGTGGCTGTACCACATTTTAAAGTATTTTTTTCTTTAAAAAAATGCAATAAATAACACTGACATGACATTCATGAATCAAGATCTAGGATTCTAAGATACTCCCAGAAGTATGTGATTCCTCCAGTATCAACTCTACTGTATTCAAAACACTCGGTACTTACAGTGACTGTTCTGCACTGCATGAATCTTGATGACCTATTTTTTTCTGTTATTTAAACTGTTACCTTGCATACAATATGCAGAAAGAATACAGTGGCTAAAAAAACAAAATTATGCTAGTGGTCATGTATCAGGGATGGGGATAGCTCCAGGCAGGAGGAAGGAAAAATGGGCTGCGCAGTCAACACAACCATATTACCTACAAGTCGGGGTATACCAAGCTTGTGAGTCACCGCTTACAGAAAAAAGGGGAAGAAGCTTTGAGGTTTTGGACCCCACCCCACTAAATTGGCATTTGCTCATAAAATGCAGGAGCCAAAATTTCCTTGAGGCTCCATGGAGTCAAATGAAAGGAGACAAAACCCACCTTAAGAGCTTTCAGCTTTGAAGATAATTGAGGGCAAAGGAAAGTAAGATATTATGTCAGTGGATCATTACAGGTATGAAAGTACCTGTCATCTTGGATTTACTTTATTCGACAGCCATGGAGGTAAAGTCCAGAATTATGGCAGATATAGGGTTAAAACAGTCAAAGAAGTATAAAAGAAGAAAGTAGGGTAAAAATACTGAGATGGAGCAAATGAAAAGAGCTATAGCACAGAGCATATGAGAAGATTAAAAGGCCTACAACCCTTTAAGGAAATACCACTACCTAAATGTAAATCAGTGAAGAGTATTGAGCTAAAGACTATTTTTCTCTCTCAGTTTCCTACCTGATCTCTCTGTGGAAAGTTTGATTCATCTAGAATTAAAAGGTGAAAAAAGTGCATAAAAATGAAATAAGGATCTCAGAATCTGGCCTCGAGTATTTTCACCTGACCTATTTTTCACATCATCACTAACAAGCTCCAGCTTTATGCTAGAAAGGTAAAGCACCTGTGTAATCGTAGTCAATAGTCTTCTCATTAAGAGTAACTAATGTTCTTACAATTGTTTGAAACACTTTACTTGCTATAGGAGCAAGGTCAAAGTCTTGCAGAAATAAATTAATTGTAGCAGTGTTTGTGCTAGTTGAGAACACCTGCAGCTATTCCTGAAACCCTATGGACAATGTCACTAACCTAACCTGGGAAGCAATGATATGAACGTAATGACCTTGTCAGATAAATAATCTTGCTGTTTTTAAAGACAAGGAACCTTAAAAAAAACAAAACAAAACAAAAAAACCCCACCACCACCCTACAATAATATTTTACCATAACTAATAACTTTTAAATAACTAAATCACTGTAAAATCAACATCATGGGATCAGTACCTTCCATTGCGCATTTTCATCTACATTTATTCCTTTATATTTCATTTTAGTGGAGTTACATGTGCTCAGCTGCACCAAATATAAAAGTGTACACTGCTCCATGTTTACATTGCAGGCAGTGTCCATTCAGGTTTGTTCACAGGTCTGCTGAATCTGATCAGAGCACAGGCTCTCTCCCCCAGACTGTGTCCAAATGCTTTTGAAACAATCCATGTAATAGTTGATCTCACTTGTGACTTGAGTCTGTGTGCTGCAGAGCTAATACCTTGATGCTAGTCAATCATCAAGTGCTCTCAGTGAGGCAATGCCTGCTGCCTTGGGCTATGTTTCAGATTAAAGTCACATCCAGTGTTAGGTTTTTTATGTATTATATATTTGTATTACATGTTAAACTTTTCTTGAAAGTTTTTAACAGCAATACAAACACATAACTGAAAGATTAATATATTTTAACCATTTTGATTCTTTCATAATATTTCACAATTGTGAAGTCCTCATGTAACCACTTCCTGCGAAAATCAATACCAAAAAAAATCTGTCATTTTGTTAATTATGTGAACAGATGCCAGTAACGGTGGATCCTTCTACCTCTAACAACTGAAAGCATTACTGGATAGATGATCTGTCTATATGAGAAACTAGGAGTAGGACACCTGATATATATCTGCCCCATGCTAAGAGAGCAGGGATTCTCTGCTTGGCACAGGATTTTGAACCAACCTGCAGCAGCTGCATCTTTTCAGTGTAAGTGTTTTCGTTATGGCCCTTTTCTTCTATCAGTAATTGTTTAGTGGCTAGTATGTTTAAACAGTGTAGAAGAGAGTAGAACTCATTTTTCTTTTACCTCAGGGGTTTAAAGCTTATTTTGACAGGAAAATTAATCACTTAACTATAACTTAAGGGGGCAGGAGATGCTCTGCACTCTTCTTGGTGTGGTTATGCCACTCCACAGCCAAGAGAACAAACATTCCATGACAGGTAATGTTTCAGCAAGACTGTAGCTGAGGGTTAAAGTTTCTCAGTTCCCATATTGAGAATAAAGTCACTTTTTTAAATCAACTGTACTTCCCTACTGTGACTTTTACAGGTTGGCAACCAGCAGGCTTCCAGAATGGGCAAAAGGACATAGTCATCATGTGGCCATGTTGCACACATGCCTGATAACCTGGTGTATCAAACCTTCTGGAATGTGACAAGACTATTTTAGCTGAAATGAAGTTCATGGATCTGAATCAGGATTTTAATTTGTGGAGCTATAAATACTGGGTGAATACCTAGATCTTCACTCAACACAAGGATAGAGTATTCCAAGTATTGTCACTGAGGCATCTTTTTGCAAGTGTACTGATGAATAAAATACATAGGGCCCTAAAGACCCTCAGTTAAACAAACACTGTTGCCATCTGTTATTATTTCAGTTAATTCAATCTCTAACTCCAACAACTACAATTCAGTGCCAAATACACGAAGCAGTGCTGCCATCTGAAAAACATGAGTATGTCCTGAGAATAGAGCATATACTGTGTACCACCTTATATTTATTAAATAACTTCTGTTTAACATTAAACCTCCTTGTACTTGTCGTGCAGTTGCCTAGTTGCAAATGCAATGTCAGGTATTTTTATCTTGTGCAAGACTATGCTTCCACGAGCAATTATAATCTAATTAAAGTCATTAATGTTTATGCCCTAGGGAAACATTCAGTTATTTGTAGGCATCTGAGTTTTTCCTGTCTTCCGATCCTTGTTGTAATTTATGCTTTGTTGAGCACTTCTAAATATCCACAAGTTACTTCACTTGCCACCTTAAAGCTGTGCCACCCTGTAGCCTATGGCACTGTTTTCAGTGCTTCTATTTAGAATTATACTGAATAAAAATGGGTAATATATCTATTAATGTTTCAGAACTGGAGCTACAGCTTTTGAAGCCAGGGGTTTTTCTTCCTTTTACCAAAGGATGTTAAAGTTTTTCATACCATAAATCATGCCTTAATCAGAGTTCAGAACTGTCTGTGCCTTTCAAATGCAAGCAGATACCTAGGAGTGTCTGAAAGAATACACCAGTGATTTCAGAACCTAGAGCACTACTATAATCCTCTATAAAAACTATTTTGGAGTTAGGAAGTGTCAGTGAGGTAAAGTGTCAGTGAGGTAAAGATTTTAAGATAGAGTTGGAAAATTTCCTATTATTTACCAATTACATAGCAAATCTTTTCACCACTAAATTAATAATATTTTGTAAAGTGCTAGAGTTTTATTTTTAGAGTTCTGCTGGGACTTGATCCATAGACATTAAAGCCAATCCTAAGGATCCCACTGATTTAAGTAAGCTCTGGAGCTAACTTCAGTGTCTCTCTTAGTGCCAGTACACAGGCCACGAGGCAAAAGAAGGAAGGCGGCATCATTACCACAGGGTGTCCCTGATAATCACTTCTCATGTTTCCAGGTTAGGACTTTTTCTGCTTGGAGCTGAGAATGTTTGGGTGCAAGGTGAAACAGCCAGCCAAAGAGCACATGATTTCATTTCAAGTAATCCAACTCAGTTACTGCAGAGGGTGTGGGAAGTGATCTGTCTGTATCACTGCTGTCAGCCCAAGGGAGGATCACTGCCGATGGCCTGTGACAAGCAAAATATTTTCACGGCTGTGCCTACTAGTCTATCACCAAAAAATTTTTCCCATCACTTCAGAGAAAAAGAGATTTTAACTACAGCTGTGAAAAAAGTATTTTCTCATGTAATTCCACATTTCAGACATTTTTCACTCCACAAGAGTGTGAAACTAAAGCTTCTTGAAGGTTTTCACCAAGAGAAAGCATGCTTTCCCTGACACTTCCAGATCAGGTTCAACATGGTGTACAACCTGGTTTAAACAAAGGGTGTAAGTTTACGCCTTTTTCTAACAAAGCATGAGCACCAGGCTGTCTTGGGGTGGAACCATTGCATATATGTGCTATCTACAAACACTCAAATATTTTACTGCAGCCAGGACTTGATCCCGTTAGAGTTTGTGAACTTGATTGTTGTGGTTTGGGACATCTGCTTGTCCATCTTTATCTCTCTCCAGCACGGGGACAAGATAGCTGTCCCAAACTAAGCCAAATATACTTCAGTTTGACAACCAGGCATTTAATGACAAAAGTAATTTCAGTAAAACATTCCCAACCAGTGGCAGTAATGCTCCTTTTGGAACACATTCTAAATAGCAATCAGCACGGCCAGCCTGACCTTGTCTGAAATCTGTTCAGAAGACATTTAATTAATGAGACTAGAAAGCTAGAATAGAGTCTGACATGGCCTCTATTCTCCACAGACTGGGGTGTTTTTTAGCTAAAGTGTCCTTTAGTAGGGGTCTGCTGCCCATACAGTACACTCTCATGGTCAAGGCAATATGGGTCATTAACGTGGAGTCAGCAGCATTTAAGCACATATTGTTACATACAAGTTATTCTAAATATGGATTATGAAATCATTGATCCTTGGGAATTATTCTTAATATCTGCAGAATTAAGAAATGCAGGCAGACATTCTGTCTCAATAGTGTAAGCAAAACTTTATTTACAATGTTTTTTAAGCTGACTTAAGAACATGTACAGAAATAGTCTTCTTTCTACAAACTGTTGCATCCACAATCCAAGGGAAAAAAAGTACAAACGAAAATATTTTTCTCTGTTTTCAATCTAGAAACATGTCAAGCAGTTCTGAGCAGCTGAGTTGCTTGTATTACTCAGCAGAAGCGTTCATCAATATTTAGGCACATAAACTCCATACATTTTAGGTTACTTCAGCATACCTTGTTTAGTGTGCAGGTCAGGACATTGAAAGTTTAAATATTATGCTGAGAAGGTTTAATCATCCCCTACTTGCATCATGTATCTCCAGTCCACGCTTTACTGTCCAAGCTATTAACCGAAAGTTTGGAATATGACTACAGGTTAAAATGGATTTATTTGATTAATGTGTGTATACAAGTGTGGGTTCTCTTGTGAACTATTCAAGTGTTGAGTTTAATTGAGCTACAGCTGGTGCTGACTGTGTTTTCAGAGAGCAGGGATTCACTGACTGATTGACTGTCTCTCCCTTTTAACCTGGATGAAGATGTGTTCCATAAGAAGTGAAATTTCCCGATGATACATAACCACAGGGAGAATAGGAAAAAAGAAAAGAGCAATAAACTGAATGAAAATAAGAGCACATAGAATCAAGTAGTTTATATAAAAGGAATGAAACTAGACATACCAGTTAGAAAATGCATGAAATCAGGGATTTTGTTTGTAAATCTCCAATTCAACTGGGGAGGAAGGAAGAGGAAAAAAAAACAGATAAAAGCTACTATTCCAGTGGCAATGCAAATCTCCTTTGGAGAGGCAGAATAAATTAAATTAATGAACTTTTAAAACCCTTCAGCTGAGAACCTCTCTCCCTTGTTGGCAGAGCTAGATACAGCTGTTCAAATGGCATCACAGAGGGAAAGCAGAAAATCAGAAAAAGAAAGAAATTTTTTAAATTTTCTTCCCTGCTCAAGGATGTCAAACATCCTGTGTGACTTGTCAGAAGTACTGCTTATTCTAAGAAAAGGCAGTGAAACCAAATGCAAATTGCCAGGGTGTCACCAAAAGTATAAGAAAGAAATAGAGCTATCCGGTTAGAAACAAAACAAAACCAAGTAAAATCCCCCAAACCTCCATAGACTTCATTATCTGGAAAAGCACTGCAAAATTTAACACTTGTCATCATTTTGCCTGAATAGAAGTTCTGGACAATGATCCAGAGAGAGGCCAACACAAGGGCTCTTTCCAGCTATTCTGGATGTGCAAAACCAATACTCCACATCTGTCCTGCCCCTATTCCATCCTCCAGCATTAACAGAGCACATCCTGCCCTTCTGTAGGTGGGAAAGTCACTTCTGTATTTCAAGTTTTTCTTCTGTTTGACCTTTCCTCTCTTTCACCAGTAATATCATTGCTGTCTTTCCATAAAACGTGGTCTGTTCTTTACACGAAGGTTTAATATACCTTTTTGTTTTTTCCCTCCCTTGCAGGGGAGAAATACAGTAATTTTTAATCCTCCTTAACACATATCTTGTTGCTGCCCACAGTTATAAATTAGGATGTTCTAGAAATATGGTTTGTTTTCATGATGTATATTTTCATTCACTGAGAAAGAATGTGTTCTATGCAAAAATAATTGAGGAAATCTAATTATTTAGAAAATCGTAGTAGTTCTGAAAAATGTCCCTAGTATGATTGTGTATGTACAGTCTAGGAAGCTGTAACATCAGATTTTCAAGTAGTTTCTCGCTTTTTTATACTAGGATAGGAGAAGTTATAAGAACACTCTGTGTCAGGTTTGCCAGTATCTCTAAGGCTTGAAAATCTCAACTGTCATCTGACTCGATGGGTCACAGAAGCAGATGTACTTCTAAAAACACACACGGGAGCTGAGCATGAAGACATGCAACGTGTGGGACTGTGATGCCATTATGTCCCTGAGAATTTTGTCTTTTAACTTGGATTTCAGAGCACAAAGCCCTCTAGCTGGCCAGTCTTAAGCTCCTCTCCCCAGTGTTGTGGCTCCTCTCCTGTTCTATAACCCTGGTTGCCGGATATATCTGCCAACAGATGGCTGATCAGGAGAACCGGCTCCTTTTGGCACAGGAGGTCACCAACCAGGAAAGAGCCATGTGCTCAATATATTATGCAATAAAATATGAAGCTTGAGCTGAAATGACAGAGTCTATTCCCAGTAAAGGAGATCTGACAAGTCTAAAGAATATATTGAAAGTGTAAGATTTTATTCACATGCCAGTCAGAATAACTCCTCAAAAATACCTATCCTTACCCATTTCAGAGGAATTCAATGGACGCAAACACTGAAAAATAAGAATAATAGAAAAAAAAAATAGGCCACACAAAACCACAAGAAAATACACACTCCCAGTAGTAATCTCTGATCGCTGAGTACCACAATGGCAGAGGGAGCCATAAATTCCCCAAGTTCTTTGTTACAGTGTGCACAGTACATACTGTGCAGAATAAGAATGAGTAGGTGCTTCTACTGTTGACGCTTCTTTAAATAGTGTCTCATTCATATGGATAGAAAAGAAACAAACTGTGAGGAAAAGTTACTGAGTACACTTAGCAGAGTATAGAGAAGGTGTTTACAGTGTGGTATCCCCTGCTTTTTTCCTCCAAGTATAATCTATTCTTTACACCAGAAATAAATTAGGTGCTTTCCGGATTTTATGAGGAACATTTAGAAGAGAGATACAAGTATGGCATAAATTTAAAATATTAGTGGGAAAATAATGTAAAAACATGTATAAACATTAACAGGCTGAATTTTTAAAAATTGTAGCAAGATTGACAGCTATTGCTTCATCTTGCAGGTCTGCATGTACATTACCAAATACTCCAACACTGTATTCCCACTTTGTTCCAGCAAAACGAGATAGCCTTTGCTTTGGCCAGCAAGTCCATTACTTTTTCTCTGCTAGAGTAATTAAAAGCAAAACCATAAAGCTTCTAATTCCTAAAAGGATGTATTCAATCCCACAATTTTTTTATCTTCCTCCAAAGTACTATTTATAAATCCCGTCTTTGATAGCTTTTCCACAAGCTATTTGCAAAGCACATTCACTTGCAGAGTAATCTGGCTCCACCAAGTGACGATTGCTGTGATTGCTAGTCTACACCTGGACCTAAGATAACACAAATGGGTAATGAATATTAAACTAACTTGGTAATATGGGATTTTGTTGGGTAGCTTTGAACTTCATTATATCATACATTTTAAATAGATTATCTTGTAGTGTAGATAGTGAGAACACTGAAACAATGCAATGAACTTATTTGTCCCACTGGATGATGATGAAATTTTGTCTTAAAAAAGTACTCATTGGATTACTATTAGTAGCCAGTAACACCTGTGAGAATAATTGTAGAAGGGTAGGACAGAGGCAGGAGAGTAAATTATTTTCCTGAAATTCATTCCACACCTTCCAGGTACAGATACATAACGAGAGAAAGTCTGCTGGAATATGAAGAATGTGTATGAACGAACTTACTACATAGTCCTTAATATAAGGTCTAAAAGAACATGCTCTGGACAGCTAAAAACAAAGTGGATGGAACTCACAGGTGTAAAGAAGATTACTATAAAATGTATTCTGCAATATTATTTCTGAACGACGGCACATTCTGAAAGGGAAGTTTTTAAAGCACTTCAGGTGGCCGGAGAGATACCATGAAAAGCCTGACAGCGAGTGAAACTGAAATTGCTTTGGATGCTGCCTGCATTGACCCTGTGAACCCACCCAAAGACCCTGGGCTTAGCTTTTGCCAGCTCATGGAGGCAGGAAAAAGTAACTCTGCTGAAATTTGAAACTACCATGATGCAATTGATAGGTTTTAAACATCACTGTTACTTAATTGTAAATTTTACCACAAACAGCAAGATTTCCTTTATCATCATTGTTACTTGCAGTTGTTATTTTTGGTGAGGAAGACTATGGAAAGGCTGAGCAAAGCTGTCTTTTGTTACCTCAGAGTTTTACTTCGATTAATTCTTAACAGCAAAACCAATACAAGGGGTCAGCAGCTGTTGTAAAGAATCATAAACCCATGCCCATGGATACTCACATGTGTACACACACACGGGGCATACAAACTATTATAAATTAATATAATGTATTAATATCCTTGGATTATAGTTCTCTCTGCCATTGTCCCTAGCTATACAATAACGCAGCGTTTGTTTTATTTGTGCGTTCTCAGTTACGTGTTCCGTTCCTTTGAAAGGACTGGTTGAGGAGGAAGCCTGCTGTCCACGTAACAGGAGATAACTCAGCATGCCCAAGGGAGAGAAAGCCAGAGGGGACCACCAGAAGGAATAGCCAGGACATTCACAAGACAGAATGGCTCCAGAAAGACTGGAAAGAACTTGCAAACAGGACTACACAGAAACTGCAGGCACCCAGCAGCTCAAACCTAGGGTCTGTCTGCAGTGATAGTGGACAAGAAAAGAACAACGCATAAATCTTTTTGCTTTTGTGTCACCTCAAGTTGCCTTAAGTTTTCTTTGTATAAAAAGTAGAAATGCAACTATTTATTTAAATAAAGTTTAGCTTTTTTTAGTTTAGAATTTTTTTGATCTTTTGGGGGACCTCATTATAAGAGGAAAGCCTGAGGCATTTCACATCAAAGCTGTATTCCCCTCTGCATCTTGTCACAGGAGGGAACAGACAACCTTGCAGACCAACAGAAGCTGCTAGTGTCCTAGATCCTGGTGTTATTCTGAGAAAGGGCAGGGGGGTGTGAATAAAATAGCAAGGAAAATAACCTCTGGATATGAACTGACTCCTTTTGAAGAATACATTGAGATGCTTCTAAAAGCCAGATTTTTGCTTAGATTCTTTGTTAATCTGACACTATACCTAAGGTGGGGGGAGGGGGCAAATTACACTTATCCTTCCTGAAGATCAGAGGCAAAAAAAACCTTGGGGTTTCTTTTTAGATTTTCACCAAGATTCTGTCCTTAGCCTTCTAGGACTTCATTCCTTTGAAATTGCAGACTTTTTATGACTGATGGACTTAAGTATCAATTAGCGAGAAAAGCAACCCTTGGAATCCTGAAAAATTAGTGTTACTGCTGTTGACTCTAACAAATGCTAGCAACACCAAATTCCACTGGCCCATAAGAAGACACCCATTCCAGGGTTAAAAATCACAGTTATCCCAAACTGTAAACTGACTGTCCAGCAAACAGCAGCTTAATCAGGAAGCAGAGAGCAATAAACTAGCGGAATACAATACAAGTTAAAAGAAGAAAATGTAGATCTTAGTAAAATCTGTGCTGAAGGCTTCACTGAAGAAAAGAAATAGTTGAAATGACTGGTAATTTTGCATTTAAAGTGTAGTTTGGTGCAAGATTTCAGGATTAAAAAAAGCTGAAGTGGGTTTTCATGAGGCAGCAGATAAGCTACAATAAGCCAGTAGTAAGGCAGACACATGAAAATATTATTTTTAGCAAAAGGATTATGGCAACTGCAGACTTCCTCATTCCTTGCTCACTAGTAAGTACTCCAGTTGACTACAGAAGACCACGCACTAAGACCTCAGCCTCTTTACTGTCAAATAATGCACAGTCTGACAAATTACATAAAAATAACAGAATTAAAATGGGTTTGCAGCCAGGTAATATGTGGTTGTTCAGCCTACAGGCAATAAGATATAATATGGTGTGCACATTGAGCTCCTATTTTATGCATAGCAGTATCTTCCTCCTATTTCTAGAACTTCTGTGTTTCTAGACCTCTTAAAAAAGGAGAAAAAAGAGAGGCCTAGGTTAGCCATCATTTTTTGGTTGGCCTAAGCAGACCAGGAGTATCTGTGTGTGTGTGTGTGTGTGTTTGTGTGTGCGTGTTTATTTCCACTGCTGACTGGGGCAGCACCCAGGGTATCTGATGGAGGTGCAGTAGTACCTGTAGGAATTAGACTAGGAAAGCCAGAAATAAGTAGCTTTATCTAAATGTATATAACAGGAACCAAGAGACTCTTCTGCAACAGTCTACATCTACTTTTCAACACAAAAATGGCAGGAGAAATGTGCAGGAAGGTGACTGCATGTTGAGTGGGCTCCATGTCTGCAATTTAATTTTCTCTACATTATATGCACAGAAAACTGTCATTTGAGCAGCCTTCTTCTGATTTGTGCTTATTTCTTGGCAAAAAAATTACTTCCATCTAATTTATCTCATGAAATTTCTATTAAACTGCTTTGTACTAAAGTATTTTGAACACTTTCTATTAGGTCTCCTCCCAACTTTTTATTTTAGAAATTGTTGGCTTAACTACAGGGAAAAACTTTCTGGGAACATTAAAATTTGTGACGTAATAGTTTAATTACTTTTTTCAGTAATATTCCAGCATTTTACAACTATTTTATCATGACAAATGCTGTGCTCTATTTCTATTGATTTAAATAGTTCAGATTGAAGGAAATTTGGTCACGGTATCTCATTTTTCAAATGTTCTTAAATTTTTAAATATTTTAATTACACAAAATAAACTAAAAGAACCATGAACATTGATTAAAACATAGTCTTTTTCAACATACTGATTTTTTGCTTCCTCTTTCTTAATACGATCTCTAGTTCTTACCGTACTTACTGTATCTGCCTAGAAATATAAAATAACAATATTATATCTTTTTATTCTGATTTCTCCAATAAAACTGAGAGAAAATTTTCTGAAAGGACAGAAAACCAGATAAAATTATGGGAATGAAAAGCTGCAACACTAGACACTATAGTACCAGTTGCAAAGCATGATAATAGAATGATAAAAGGTACCGAGATACAGAGGAACACAAGAAGCGAAAAGTGCAAAGATAACAGACCTTGGAGAATTCTGCCTCTGTTCCACTTTTCTGTCAGTCAAAAATCTTGTCATGTTTGAAGTTCACATGTGCAGTAGTTCAGCTGTCTTTCCATATCTCTTTACCACTGTCATGCCACTTACAGCTTTTGCTGGTGACAGATGTTTCAAGTAAACATCAGGATGTTAGTGGCAGGCTAAGCTACGGAAACAAAACATCCTCAAACCTTAGAAGCCATTTTAATGTCAAATGTTACAATGTCATTTTGGCCATATAGTTATGATTTCAGTTGATCCTCATGAGTGTTTGTCATTCAAAACCCTCATTTCTTCAAAAGAAACAACAGCTCTAGTGAGAGTAGATCCATTATCAATAGAAGCACCAAATGATGGTTGCAGTGTATTGCTTTATTCTAGAACTGACCACTCCTTTTTTGCCTTTGTTTTCTGTCTGGTATTACCCATAGCATTTCCCATAAAGTGTTTAAGTAATAAATCAATCCTGCTTATATTAATATGGGCAACATACCTAGAGCAGAACCAAATGGAGTACTATGATGTAATGGTGTTTGCTTCTTTGTCTACCCTTGGCTATCTTGGTTATATAATTTATTATACCCAATCTTCCCCTTGTCTACCCTATCTTCTTCTCTGTGGTAGACTGAAGTCAGCAAAAAGTGCTTGTGCAGGACCTCTTGTGAGAGAACAAAGTGTCAATCTATATCTCTGTCTCCTACCTATGAACAATGATTAGCTCTTTGAAAGTCATTCGTCCATGACCCAAATCTCTGAGAGCTGACTGCAGCAATACAACCCCACTAGGAAGGGAAATTGCTTTTCCACACTTCACAAAAATCCTCCTTAACCAAATATTCTGATCTAGAGGCAGTGCTGGCTGTCAAGACATTTTTTCCCCACCCAGTACCAGTGTGCTCCAGCCAATGTGCATGCCAAATGTTGCTGTTGATTTCTCCAGTCTTCTGTCTTTCATCATGTTTTACCAGTGGCTTTAGGAGCCAGTAAGGACTGTACACACTACTACAAGGCCTCAAATAAATACTTGTATTCAATGTGTACATATAGAGTAGTTGTGTTTAAAGAGAAAGGTAAAAGCAAAGAGATCAGCTGTAACCCCAGGTTTACCCATATAAACCAAGAGCCTTTCCACTGACACCACAGTACCTACAGAGAGAAGGTACGTAAGACTGGGAAGCTGGTGGCACTCTGTTCCATTAGGATCCGGGATTTCTGCACTTATTATCATATGACTAATATTCACCTCTCAGATTATGACAGGTGTATTAGCATTAAGAAAAGCTACACTAAAATATATTCTTGTATCCATGAATGAGTTTTGTTCCATTATGCCTGATAGTATCAACATCACAATCGAGATCCACTATGCAGATCACTTTTGCCTTTGTCTCTCTATGCCACAATTCTACCAGTGACATATTCAACTACTGAGCTATTTGTTCATCAGGAAAAAATGGGGTAATAACTGGTGGAAAGCCACACATTTGTAGAAACACTAGAAGGAAAAGAAACAGTTTTGTCAGTAAATATTCCATTCAATGGTTAAAAAAAAAAAAAAAAAAAACCAAACCAAACTTCAAAGCTTAAAAAGAAAAAAGTTTACTTACTTAAAACTACCTGATAACCTAGAACCAGTGTTCAGCTTCACTTCAAAAATGTGAGACAGAGGTTGGTATAAGATTTGGGGGTAGAAAATTTGAGGGGGAAGAGGTTGCTTCTGACCACATGCCCTAGAACTGCTGTGTACTGGAGAAAGTCAGGCTTCTAGTCTACTGACAGGTGGTACAATGATAAATTAAGATATGTACTCAATGGAAACATTGAGAAAATGTTAAACATTTAATATACATTTTTGACGCGTTATTCCTCTTTGCTCATTAGACCAGGTAGTTTCAAGATTTCAGATTGGCACTTACATTTTTGCAATACTGCTATGGATTAAGACACTCTTTTGGGATTCTGGATTTTCCCTGGCACTGAAAGGAAAGATTTTGTGGCAACTCAGACGCGTATAATTCAGAGTGTCTAAAGTGGAAGACACAGTTGTATCTGACCCATATAATAATCACTGCGTATATTTTTGTCTCTGGAATATCTCTCATGAATAGATCAAGATACTTATTCATCTTTCACATCTTTACTTACATTAAACTGATTAATAATTGAAAACATTTTAGAATTAATTAGAACATAAAGATTTATGTATATATGCATTTAGAACAATTTAGAATACATATGTACATCAAAAAGACACTGATACAACTAATGTAGGTATGCTGATTCATAGCTAATTAATTTTAGCTTAATGAAACCCATGTTGCCTCATGCTTCAATTAACTCGGGCTTCTTTTCCTCTTACGTTTGTGGTTTTGGTCGTAAGTAGAACAAAATTATTTTTGAGAAAGAAAAATATTAGCATTGTAATTAGAAAGTGGTTATGGATAGCTTAGAATAGAGAATGTAATACTAACAACATATTCCAAAATAGAAATAGTCTGAACTTTAGCAACTTATGGCTCTAATTTGATAAATCTTTCTGAAATGTGGAAGAAATAGCACATATGGACATACATAAAAATAATGACACCCCTTTTAACCTTGCTGAAGGACAAATATCAATTATCTGGTTGTCAAAATCTTTTCAGGTCATTATTTCTACGGGATTCTCAGCCAAACTTTGTCAAACTAGTACAACATTAGTATTTTTTGCTCAAATATATCTCTGCCAGCTTCTTAAAAAAATGTTTGCTGCTTTTCTGTTTTCAGGGAACAAGAGGGTGCATCAGCATCTTGCAGACCTCACAGTTCTCACACATCAAATATTCTTAGACTCCTGTCATGATACTTCCAAGATGATGACGATAGCTCCAAACATCCTACTCCAAACTGATCAGAGCTGAACAGTTTGAAGGCAGTTCACAAATGAGCCATCTGATGGCCAAGCAGAAAAGCACTGGAAGGCAGCATCAGCGTGCAAGTCACAGCAAATGAGAACGTGACAAGAGCTGACTCAGCAAGACATAAATGATCTTCCCCAACCCCAAAGGTAATGGAAAGCAACACAGT
The DNA here is from genome assembly GCA_013398955.1 of Callaeas wilsoni. Classification (NCBI taxonomy): domain Eukaryota; kingdom Metazoa; phylum Chordata; class Aves; order Passeriformes; family Callaeidae; genus Callaeas; species Callaeas wilsoni. The sequence goes on from VWPU01019315.1 coordinate 41,058, forward strand.
CCTGTGTGCCACTAATCAGTCTCTCTCTCTCGCTAAAAGAAGGAAATACTGCTGGTGTGTAAGAGCCAGCTCTAAGGATGTCCTCTAACAGAGAACACTTTGCAGTATTCATTGATTTGGTGCTGCGCATAATAGTATATTGCATACACTTTTCTTTTTGTACTCACAGTATGCACTGCATTACATACATTGTGATTTCCACCTCTGTACCTCTGTGGTAGAGGTAGTAAAATATGAGTCATATCTACCGCTCTAACTGAGCTACTCTGATGGTTAGCACCAGGCAGTACAAACATCACCGCTGTGGTTTCCTGATGTAGGGTTGGACGTGGAGCAGCTGAAAAGATGGGTGGGGTATTTAAGTTTGGTATCTGGAGGTTATCCAGCTGCCTGCATCAACAAAAGCTTGCCACTGGTCACCACATCATGGCTGCTCTTCTGTGCCCGACTGGTGATCACCAAAAATGAGTGAAAAAGTAGATATAGCAAGTCTAAACATCTGTTCTTATAGAGCCATACACTTCATCTTGTTATTGAAACCAGTAGGAGTTTTAAAAATAATTTCCATCAAGTACTGAATTATCAATGCCTCTCATAAGCATCCACTCAAAAAGTAAAAATTCCATTTATTTGAAGACTTTGGTGTTGGTAGCAATAGAAGCAACTAATTAAAATTGCATAGGATATTTAATATCTGATTGTTCGCTTAGTTGGGAAAAACAACTACTTTCTAACTTTGAGCCCTAACAGAATGTATTGGCCATCACCATGTAACATCACACTCAGACGTGAACTCTGATAAGAAGTATCCAGAATGCTCCCAGAATCACGTCTCTGATTCCTGTAATTTGCTGTCATTATATGAAGCAACTCTTGCTTTGTAAAGCAAGACAATAAATCCAAGATGAGAGCAAATCTTTTCATACTGCAATTCCAGTCTCAGCAGCAGCTGTTTTGCCACATGAGTACACCCGCTAGAAATAAGCTAATAATCCACAGCAACTCTGGCATCAATGACAGCATCAATCTTTATAGAGGAAAATGTGAAATTGCTTACAGCGAAGATTCAGTTGAGCTAAAAAAATTCACTACTAGGAATCTTCCACTATAAATGAATAAGATACAGAGAGTGTAACCTGAAAATAATCTAATAGAAACGCAACTGTCTAGAGATGAGACAAATGCGCAAATGAGCACACCTCAGTAACACTGAAAATGTGATTATCAGGACATAGAAATTCAAATACAGGAAATCAAAGATAATCTGCAGAAAGATTACAAAGTGTTTCTGAAAGAGTTGTAACAAAATTGATGGAAACAATAGAATGAAAAAAGGTGAAGAGAGGATTTTTAATCTTGATATAGGTATACTCAGGACCAAAAAAAAAAAAAAATTAATTAAGAGTAGCTCTTAGATAGTAATGAGGAAAGCTTTATTTTTTAATCAAAACAAGGTTCATTTAATTATAATCAGTGTATTTGTGTCAAGCTAATAAATGACTAATGGATAAAAGACCTTACCAGCATTGCTGGGAACTATCAATTGCTACTTGGCCAAATGTAAAACACCTGCTGCCTTTAAGCAAGACAAAGTTTGTAGGGAAAGGTATTGCTTTGGGTTAGAATAGCTGTGCTTAGCTGGAGGAAAAAAAAAAGTCTGAAAAACAACCCCCCAAGTCCCCAGAAGCGGAGTTCAAGGAGATAGTTTCATCTGTGTTTAGAGACAGAGAGATTTGCAAGGCTCCAGGTGACATTGTTTGCTGCAGCTGAGTGGAGGAGTGTGCCCAATTATTGCCTTTAAAACAGTGAGAGGCCTGTGAGCAGAGGATGCGAAGTTAATCATACAATACCAGAAAACCAGCATTTCTACATAGCATGTGATTTTTACTGTCCAGTATGCCTCTATTTTTCTTCTGGCTAAGGGGTGAGGTGGAGGAGCATTGGGGTGGTTTTGCTTTTTGGTTGCTTGGTTGGGTTTTTTAAAATTTTTATTTTCTCTTTCCCCCAGGCCTGTGAGGTTTTGTTTTGGGAGAGTTGTTTGTGACTGGAAGGATGGGTTGGTACATGGTACTTTGGCTCAGCAAGCAGACAGGACAGAAGCAAAAAACATGTAAAAAGAGACTAAGATTGTGGGTTGTTGTGGTTTTGTGTGTTACTAGTAGGTGAGTGGGTCTAATGTGTGTAAATTGCTCATAGTTTTTTGTGCTGAATCCTAAAGAAACTATGGGGTTTTTTTACATGAGCTCAGGTCTCCAAAGGGGATTGTCACACTGCATCAAGGGCTGAGTTTGCAGGACAACTTCTTTGCTAACAGGAATGCAACACCAACTGTAACGGTATCTATCAATGAAGTAGGAGAGCAAGTTAAATATTTATTTATACTACTGTAAAAGCTACATAGATGAGGCCAGCAATGCTGAACTGGAAAAACAAAGATTACGTGACCTTGCAAGGAGTGGGAAAGGACAAATGTATGCATATCATGGTTTCTGTCATGATCCATGAGAACTTTGCAAGTTTGAAATCAGACTGCCACACCACATCCAAGCTGCAATGAATAAAACCAAGAAATCAGGAATAGCTGTAAGAAAAAAAAAGTGTAGCAGCTATGAAATGCTGATTTAACAGAATCGAAAATATCATTTATTCCGCTAATAAGACATCGTTTAGCTGATTTTTTTTTTTCCTCTCAGTTTTTAATCAAGGTTCAGCATGCCACGGTTAAGATGCATACGAGCACATAAAAGATGTAACTTCCCTCACGCTTATCGGGAAAATCCACAAACGCCAGAGGTTTATGTCCAAAAAGGAGACAGAGGAGTCCTGCAACTTTATTCGGATAAAGGAGGAGAGTCCACTGGGGCACACACTCGCTGGGTTTTCTCTCTCGAGGTTTCGGAGGGCGCAGCCTCCTTTGATCCTAAACTCCCGGCCGCATGCTGCCCTCTTCCTTTCCCCACTGGCTGAGGTACTGGGAAAGTACAGCCTTCCCGAACCGCCTACCACATATCCCCACCTCGAACCTACTGGTTCACCCCAAAGCTCGGAAGTTCAGGCGTGTGCAGACCCCCTTGTTTGTTCTAGGAGCCAAGCTGCCTGGGCTCTGCAACAAACCTGCTGCCCACCGTTAGCAGAGACGTTAAGACCCATTTCAAAGACGCTAACAGCCAAACTTTCACCCATCAAATTGTTTGTAAAGACATTAGCTTTCCTCTCACGCTTGTCCTACACTTCACGGCCTGGCCGTGGGTAACCCTCACAGCGCAACCCCAGAGTGAAAGACTCCTCCTACTACAGCTGCAGCGAGAAGCAGCTATTGCAACAAAGCAGCACCGATGAGGGGTTTTAATGTCGCGGCCCTGCCCCTTACTCCGCAC
>VWPU01019319.1:0-20654 GCA_013398955.1 Callaeas wilsoni
TATATATATATATATTTAAATATGGTATTTGTATTTTTTTTCCTTCTTGGCCATGGGCTCTGTGCTGGAGAAAGAGCTGCTGAGGACACCTTGGGGGAAGCAAACAGAGACCCTACAAAACCCTGTGACCCTCAGGGCAGCAGGGGCCACCTGGGTGTGGGGATTTCTTACCTGCTGGGCTGGGATGGCAACAGCTAGATCAGGGGATTCAGCAGTAAAATAGGCCACATTTGCTCTTGTGCCTCTTGAGGAACCACCTTTTGTATCAGTGCAGATTTATAAATATTCCAGTTCTGCAGTTTCTTGTTTTTAAGACTTGAGGGAAATAAAGGAAGTAGGTACATTAAATCAGTGGAAATATTATGGATTTCATTATCTTCAGCATGTCTCAGTGCTGCTGATTTGTATTTGAGCTGCGAATCAGCTCTTCAGCAGCCCCACACATCAATAACTAATTCAGGCAGCAGAAATTATGTCTAAGTCATAGGAGGACAAACACAACTGAAAAGAGAGATAAAAAGTCAGTGTTCTCATGTTTGTGTTCTTCCCCATGAGCTGGGAGCCGGTCTCCCTCAGAATGCCAGGATCCCTGAGGCTGGAAAAGCCCTCCCAGCCCATGGAGTCCCAGCTGTGCCCGATGCCCACCTTGTCCCCAGCCCAGAGCTGAGTGCCACGTCCAGGAATTCCTTGGGCACCTCCAGGGATGGGCACTCCAAGCCTCCCGGCCCTCGCTGAGGCCCAAGGCCCGCAGTGCTCCCAGGCTGGAGGAAGGGGCCGTGCCCCGCGCTGGCGGGCTGGGGACCAGGCCATGGCCCCGGATAACTCGCCCTCACCGAGGCTGTTCTCAGGGCTCGTGCTGGGAAATGGGGGCCCCTCCTCCAGGACGGGGTGCCACGATCCCGGGCCGGGGCCGGGCCTGGGCGCCCGTCCAGTGCCGCCCAGCTGAGGGGTGTGCCTGTGCCCGTGGCAAGGGTCCGCGCCCCACCAGGCCAGCACGGGCTGCTTTGGGGGCTGCTTTGGAAAGGCCCTCTCGCCCTCATTAAAGGTTCCCACAGCACCCACCGCTCTCGGGAGGACCTGCAGGCCACCGGCAGCTCCTCAGCGCTCACAGCGAGCGGGAACGCAGCCTGTGGGGCTCAAACACGGCTGCTATTGCTCTCCAGCTAACTGTCAGCTGAACACGCTGAACTTTCCCAATTCTGCGTTGGCTGACCCTGGGACTGAGCACCCCCAGGCTGCCCAGGAGGTTTCTGCTCACTGTGACCAGCTGAAATGTCACTGTTTTCATCTCAAATTCATTAACTTTGAAAGAGATGGGAGACATTTAAAGGGGATCATGTACCTGCTGCAGAACTGATGTGTCTGGGGTGGGTATTTTGGTCCATCATGTGCTCCAATTTGCATGTTCAAATCACACAATTCCACACTGGTTTGGGTTGGAAAGGCCCTCTAAGCCCACCCAGTGCCACCCCTGCCATGGCAGGGACACCTCCCACTGTCGCAGGCTGCTCCAAGCCCCAGTGTCCAACCTGGCCTTGGGCACTGCCAGGGATCCAGGGGCAGCCACAGCTGCTCTGGGCACCCTGTGCCAGGGCCTGCCCACCCTCCCAGGGAACAATTCCTGCCCAAGATCCCATCCATCCCTGCCCTCTGGCGCTGGGAAGCCATTCCCTGTGTCCTGTCCCTCCATGCCTTGTCCCCAGTCCCTCTCCAGCTCTCCTGGAGCCCCTTCAGGCCCTGGCAGGGGCTCTGAGGTCTCCCTGGAGCCTTCTCTTCTCCAGGTGAGCACCCCCAGCTCTCCCAGCCTGGCTCCGGAGGGGCTCCAGCCTGGAGTATCTCTGTGGCCCCCTCTGAACTTGCTCCAGCACTTCCATGTCCACCCACAGTTAAAATATTCCCCCTCTGTGGACCCAGGATCTGTTTGGCATCTTGGTGCTGGGACAGACATCCCCCACGCAGTGGGAGCAGTGCATTTGTTTATCATTTCTCTTCCTGGCTATTCCCAGGCAGCAGCTTCTCCCCCGTGATGATTCAGTCCCTGAAGTCCCAGCAGTGAGCGATCAGGGAGATCAGCTTCCTTAAGACACACAAATATTTCCATGCAGGTCGTTTTGCAAGCCGAGGCGTTGCTTGTGGGAGAGAACCAGTACTTGCAGGTGTTGTAGGTACAGGCAGGATCAGGGCATGCATCATCCTGGGTATGTATTTTTTTACTTTTAACCTGGTGTTGGGGCAGTATTTTTAAGCACAGTGCCACGTTCTGAGCCAAGTTCAAACTTTAGCCAAATCAAGGTGGAATATGAAAGAATTTACCCAGAAAAGGTGCTGGGCAGCACTACCAATACATCTAAGTGGGCTTTGTCTCTGACGGAGTTAATGAGCTGCCTCATCACTTCCAGACATCCCAGATTTAGTGAATTTTATTGTCAAGACGTGCTAATCACACACCTGCAACCACCATTGGCTGCCTCATTTAGGCTAATTACAACTGTGCTAATTACCTGGCTCTTCCTTGGTTGAACAAACCTTAAACAAGCTGCAGACACGTAGGTGTGACATCTGGCAATCTTGTCACCTGAAATGACCTGCAATTCCCTACTCCCAGCTCCAGTTCATCCCTCATGCACACACCCGGGACTGGCAAACACGACTGGGAAGGGAACGGATGGATGGGAAAAGTCACGAGCTCTGATGAGATACAGGCTTGTAGCAAGGAAAAAATGCTGGGATGGCTGATTTGGGGAAAGTACAGAGTTAGAGCAATGAGAGAGCCTGACCCCACCTGGCTGCACCCTCCTGCCAGGGAGTTGTGGAGAGCCAGAAGGTCCCCCCTGAGCCTGAAGGAGCAGCTACTCCAGGTATGGTGCTTCACACAGGGCTGGGACCTGGTACTGGACACCTCTGTGTGTGTGTGACCCTCCCTGAAGGAGAGTCAATTTAGATGGGATCTTGGGCAGGAATTGTTCCCTGGGAGGGGGGGCAGGCCCTGGCACAGGGTGCCCGGAGCAGCTGTGGCTGCCCCTGGATCCCTGGCAGTGCCCTAGGCCAGGTTGGACACTGGGGCTTGGAGCAGCCTGGGACAGTGGGAGGTGTCCCTGCCATGGCAGGGGTGGCACTGGATGGGCTTTGAGGTCCCTCCTAACCCAAACCAGTCTGGGATTCTGTGATAAGGAGGTAGGGCTGGAGCAGCACTGTGAACCAGCAGGACCCAGTAAATCTGAGCCTGGTACTGGTTGAGCAGCATTATTTAATAACCTGGAGGGCTTTGTTACCCAGGATGAAGCACAGAAACTGCTGCCCGGAGGATCAAGTACCTCTGATAGGGAGGAGGGAGGGAGGAGCTATTCTTCCCAAGCTCAGGATTATAGGATGTCAGACATGTTTGCCCTCTCCAAGCAAACAATTCTGGCACGAGAGGTGTTTCCTGCTGGAGTGGGCTGTGCCAGCTGCGGGCTCACAGCTGCCAGGCTGGAAACAGAGTCCTCTGAGCAATAAACCATCATCAACACCATCGTCTGGGCAACGCTGTCACAATATTGGCTTTGCAGTGTTTGGCCTCATGTGGCCAAGGGTGATGACTGAGCCAGGCTGAAAAACCTCTTGGTTTGTGTCGTGGGGAGGACTCAAAGTGAATTAGAGGAGAGATTAAACTGTTTCAGGGTCAAGGAAGTCAAATGCCTGGAAAGCTGAGTGGATGAGGTCTGGTCCTTTGGTATTTTGGCTACAGCAGAGGATACAAGTGCCTGAGAAAATTGCATCCCATTCCCGAACTGCCAGCAGCCTGGATTAACCCTTCCACGTCTGTGTTCCCTGTAAAACAGGACAAGTCACGGCACTTCCTGCTTTTGGCAAGGCTGTGGAGGAGGGAGGTGCACGTGCCGTGGGAGGGGGTGCTGGGGGGGACATGGCACTGGTTTTCCTTTCTAACACAGGGACAGGGACCCCGTGGGTGGGACGCCCATCCAGAGAGGGGCTCCAGCAAGGTGATTTGGTTCTGCAGCAGGAACAGCTCCACAGCTGACAGTGCTGTTTCATTCAGAGCTCCAAGTCAGGGACAGTCTCAGACAGTGTGCAGGAGCCTGAGCTCTCACAGCAAAAATCCTCCGGGCAGCACATGCTGAGGGCGCCAAGGAACATCCCATTTCCCAAGGTGGGCTCAGACGGGACACAGCAGCCCAGAGCACTGTGTGGTTTCCACCTGCAGAGGTGTGTGGGTCACCAGAGTCCTGCTGAGCTCCATCCTCCAAGTGCTCTGGGTCTCCTTCTCCCACCTTAGGTTTTTATACTGATGGAAAATAAATGTGCTCAACCTTGAGTTTGCAACTAGCAGACTAGGGAGGGGAGGGGAGGGATGGAGACAGCAGCCAGGGGCCAGCCTGGGGTGGGAGGAGAGGTGAGACAACTCCCAAGTGTTCGGGCTGAGACCGTGTGAGTTTGTGCCTTGCCAAGGACAGCTTGCCCTGCACTGGAGAGCTCCTGGTGGATGATCCTACAGGCAACTTCTCCAGGTGAACCTGGTGTGTCGGCAGGATCTGGCGTGTCAGCACAGCCTGGTCTTTGCCGCTTTCTGGGGAGAAGCAGCAGAAAAATTTTCAGCACAGATGAAGGTGTAGATCCTGCCCACCACACTCAGACTCTTCTCCTCCCTCCAGGACAGTTCTCTGGAGTTTCTATGTTACCTTCAAGCTTCTCCCACCAGAATAAACCCTCAGAAATTCCTATTTTCCTCTGCCTGCCTGCATGCCTTTGCAGGCTTCTGTCATGGACGGATGACAGAAGGAAAACAGAACAGCAGATGGGAATTTCATGATCACATTTAATGTCCCAGAGCACTGTTTTGCTCTACAAATTTGGAGAAATTTCCTGTGTTGGGCCCATTGAAGGAAGCCAGGGCTGGAAGCTGACCTTGCTCTCCTTGTTCTCTCCTCTTGCAGCTCATTTCAGGATGTCAGCTGAGCCCTGGCAAGCAACCAACAAAGGAATAAGCCCTTCACAAGCAACACACTAAAAGTCCCTTGGTTATCCCTGCTGGCACAACCTGAAACATCAACTTCTTCACCTCATAGGAACTTCCTGGCCACAACAACCCCATTTATTCTGCATTTTTGACCCATTCCCCCTAGCTGGTGATCCCAGAATCACAGAATGCCAGGATCCCTGAGGCTGAAAAAGGCCTTCCAGACTTTTGAGTCCAAGCTGTGCCTGTTCCCGACCTTGTCACCCAGCCCAGAGCTCTGAGTGCCACATCCAGGACTTCCTTGGACACCTCCAGGGATGGGCACTCCAAACCTCCCTGGGCAGCCCCTGCTAAGGCCTGAGCACCCTTTCCATGAAGAAAGGGTAATATGCTGTTTCACACATTGTAATAATTACGTGGATTCCTGATCTGGCTCTTGCACTGATGCTGAGTCCCCATCTTATCCCCTTGGTACCTTGGGACTCAAAATTGGGTGTATATTTTAAAACACAAACCAAGATTCTCCTGAATGGCTTCTCCTCCCTTCAACAGCAGCTCCTCCTCCTTCATCCTGGTAGGTGTCCCTGGCCTGGAAGCTTTCCCCACCTGCCTGGGCATCCTGTTCTGCTCTGCCTATGTCCTTGCTGTGGTAGGAAATGGGGCGGTTCTGCTGGTCCTTGGGCTGGACAAGGCTCTGCAGGCCCCCACCCATCGCTTCCTGGGCATGCTGGCGGTCATCGATGTGGTCATGGTGACGTCCATCGTCCCCAAGATGCTGAGCGTGTTCTGGCTGGACTCTGCTGAGATTGGCTACGTGGCCTGTTTTGTGCAGATGTTCCTTGTTCACTCCACAACAGCTGAGGAGTCGGGAGTGCTCCTGGCCATGGCCATTGACCGCTACGTTGCCATCTGTCACCCTCTCAGGTACCACGCCATCCTGAGTGGCCAAGCTGTTGCCCAGATAGGCCTGGCTATCGTGCTGAGGGCTCTCCTTTTCATGGTGCCCCTGACGGGGCTGGTGACGTCCCTGCCCTACTGCGGCTCGCGCGTGGTGCCCCACTCGTACTGCGAGCACATGGCCGTGGCCAGCTTGTCCTGCACCGACCCTGGGCCCAGCAGCCTCTACAGCGTGGCTGGGTCCTCCCTGGTAGTCGGGATGGACGTGGCTTTCATTGCCGTGTCCTACGGGATGATCCTGAAAGCTGTCCTGGGCAAGGAGTCCCGCTGGAAGGCCCTGAGCACCTGCGGGTGCCACCTCTGCGTGGTGCTGCTGTTCTACGTCCCTGGGATCGTGTCCATTTATTGCCAGCGGTTCGGCGGTGCCGCGTCCGTGCGCGCGCGGGTCCTGCTGGCCGATCTGTACCTGACCCTGCCCACCGCGCTCAACCCCCTTGTGTACAGCATGAGGAGCAGGCAGATCCGCCGGGCCCTGCTCAAAATGCTCTTTCCCAGGAAGATTTGTGCCTGACGCGGGGGTCCGTGATCTCCCGTGCGTGTTCATCCCTGCAAAGGTAGCTCCAGCGGCCTTCCCCAGGAGTGCACGAGGTGAGCAGGAGCAGTGAGGAGGGAGGACTCGTCGACTTTGATGAAGCCCTTCTCCATGACGAGATTTATTTAGGACTGGGAGCAAGAGCGCACACCAGGTCCTTTCTCCCTTCCTCCTCTCCAGGTGACATGGAGCCGCAAGAGCTCACCTTTGAGTTTAGAGATGTTCCCAGTGCCAGGAACATCCCTGTGATAATTTCAGGACTCCGGGTGCATTTGTGTCAATACACAGATCCTGATCCAAATGGGGACATTTCTTCTGTGTTGTCTTCTTTGATCCCCCTGGACTGTCCCAGAGGTTCTCCTCTCTGCGCCCCTCTTGCCTAAGAGGCTGAGAGGATCATGGATCGTGGCTGAGCCCTGACCAGCTTTTCCACGTTTCTGGGTGTTGATGGAAACTGGGCACATGCAAAACTGAGCTCTTCAAAGCACTCTGTTCCTGTGGAATCACAGAATCCCAGAATCATCAAGGCTGGAAGACACCCCAGCTGCGTGTGAGGGTGGAAGAGGAGCAGAGGGATGAGGCTGGGGGCTATATCCACTGGATGCTCAGGCACTGGCACGGGCTGCCCAGAGAAGTGGTGGAATTACCATTCCTGGAAGTTCAAATAGTGTCTGGATGTGGCATGTGGGGACGTGTGTTAGTGGTGGGCTTGGCAGTGCTGGGGGAATGCTTGGATTTGATGGTCTGGGAGGGCTTTTCCAAACTTAATGGCTCTGTGATTAATGCAAGGATTCTGAAGGAAATCATCAGACACGGAGTGTTTCCTCTGAAGCAAAGCAGTGGGACAAGTCCCATCCTGCCCAGACACATCTGGGGCAGAACTCCGCAGGGTGACCCTCAAAGTCATGGCAATGAAAGAGATGGGTGCAGCATAATTCCTCTGACCTCTTCTGGGTGTCTTGCAGCAACCTGGTGGGGTCCGAGAGCTACCACGATGCAACGACCCTGCCCAGAGCAGCTGTGCCTGCCCCATCCCTGGAAGCGCCCAAGGCCAGGCTGGACACGTCCACCCTGGGACAAGGGAAGGTGTCCCTGCCCATGGCAGGGTTGGCACTGGCTGGGCTTTGAGGTCCTTCCCTCCTCGAGCCATCCCATCATTCTATGAATTCTGCCCTAAAATCACAGTTTGTATCCACGGCTACGAGGAGATTCGAAGGACTGGTTCCAGTCACAGCCCAACACTGCGTCCACAACGGCCACACATCCCACCCGAAATGCCTTCTTTAGTCTTCACTTCTACATTAAAATTAAAGCCCAGTGGATGGCTTTCTGTTTCAAAACTGGTTTGGATCTGTCATTCTTCACCTCAAACATATTTTTTCTGTCTTTGTGCCATTTATCTGACTTCCTGCTGCACCTTCCCTGACATCTCAGAAACCACTTGACAGAATGTTTCTGCTGCCCTAAATTTGCACTTCTTTCTATGCTGAATTTGCACATTTTGGGTTTACACTGCCTGGGGCTTGGGAGGGCCTGGTGGGGGCACAGACAGCCCATTCCACAGCATGATCCTTGGTGCTGAAAGCCAGCAGAGGCTTCCAGCCACCAGTGCAGCAGAACTGGGAATGAAACTGCTCCAGCATTCTCCAGGCAAACACAAAACAAGGAGTTTAATTTTGCTGGAGGCAACTTGTGCAGCGCATTCCTGTCTGGCTCGGCCATCAGGGCCAGTTGGATGGCGCTTGGAGCAACCTGGTCTAAGGAAGGTGTCCCTGCCCATGGCAGGGGTGGGATGAGATGGGCTTCAAGGTCCTTTCCCACCCAGCCCAATCATTCCATGATTCCATGATCTCCTAGCACGTGCCATTCATTAAAGAGGTGAGATGAGATGAGATGAGATGACGTGGGATTACGGCTGTTCCCCTGCGGCCCCACTGAGGTTGTTACAGAGGAGCCTGGAGAGGACTCTGCCTTTGGGAATCCCGATCCCGGACACTCCCACTGGCATTTCCCGGGTGATTTGTGCGCAGCCCTGGAGCGCAGGAGTTGTTTCTTTCTGGCACAGCTGTCCCCAAGGTGGGGCTGGGCACGGAGAGAGCCAGGTGGGCGCTGGTGGCAGCTCGGGCACGGCAGGTGCCCCAGGCTGGGGGCTGGGGGTATTTCAGCATCCAGCCTGGAGCCTGCACAGTGTGAGAGCCAGGGAAAAAGGCAGTAGCTGAAAATTCCTTCTAAAAGTAGTTTTTCATACTTTCTTATCAAACCAGACTGCCATTCTAACACCGCAGAATTCTGATTCTCTATGTATTATTTTAGGTAAAAATAGGAGTAGAGTTTTAAAAGGTAAACAAATAAACATCAAACATTTTAACTAAACCCAGAAATTGCTGCAAAGGGGTCGACTTGTTTCTGACTGTATAATTAATCAATAATCAGCTGAATATACATTTTCTGCAATACAAACTAGATCTTCAACCATGGATGATGTTCTTAACACCTTGACAAAAGAGAAGGTATTGGGATGGAAGGGTACAGAGCTGGGGGCTCACCAGCAGGCAGAATTTGGGGAAATAGGCTGGATTATGTCACGAGGGGCACCGGTCGGGACTGGGGGAGAGGAGAAGCAGGCAGGCACTGGCATTCGGATTGGGTGTTAGGAAGAACAGGGTGCCCAGAGCAGCTGTGGCTGCCCCTGGATCCCTGGCAGTGCCCACGCCCAGGATGGACACTGGGGCTTGGAGCAGCCTGGGACAGTGGGAGGTGTCCCTGCCATGGCAGGGGTGGCACTGGATAAGCTTTAAGGTCCCTTCCAGCCCAAACCAGTATTTTCTGTCATTTTGTGATGGCTCTGACAGCTTCATTTTGAGGTCTCTGAATCATCTGGTTCTGATATGTCCCAGGAGTGTTGCTGTGCCAGCTCCTCACCTGAGAGCAGCGGGGCAGAGGCACCTCTCTCTCAGGTACCTCTGTGCTCACACCCCGCCTGACGAAACCTTTCACTCGGCAGAAAATGAAGCCAGGTTTGTTTGGCAGCAGCTGTTTCCTGCCGCCCGCGTTGATTGCCATAATTTAATTTGATTCCAATCTTTTTATTCTTTATTGACCAAATCACCTGTTAAGTTCTCGGGCTTTCTGCTGGGCTCTGACGTCAGGGTGAGAGTTGCAGCTCATGACATCAGAGTCTCTGCTCCCAGGAACATCCCGGGGAGCGCCTGCAGCCCCCAGCGTACCAGGGCTCCTGGGCGTTGGGCAGGGCCCACCAAAGACCTCTGGAGACGCTTTTCCTGTCATGTAAATCATCCGAGCCAGCTGCTGTGGTTGTTTTATATTTTAGCAGAGGGTGTTCTACATCCTTCAAAGCTGCCAGTCAAATAAATGACATTAGGAAATAAAGTTCTCTGATTGTCTTTCTCTCAGGGAGGCTGGGACCTCCCTCCTCCATGCAGAGGACAGATGCCTTTGTTTGCTTTTATCTGACTTCTCCACTTAACAGCTTCCAGCTCTCATCAGGTCAGAGAATCATTGAATCAGAGAATCAGAAAAATCACTGAATGAGAGAATCTTTCAATCAAAGAATTGAAGAATATTGGGATCATAGAATGGTTTGGTCAGAAGTCCAAGCTTGTCTCTGCAGAGGTTCCACAGTGTCTGGCTCAGGACTGGAAGCTGTTCTGTACGACTTTTATCAGTTGTCCCAAACCAGCACAGATAAAGTCTCAAATGAGGCTTTCCCAGTGGAGCACCGTGTCCTGGAGAGCAGAGGCTCTGGAGCAGCTGCCAGCACCTGGCAGAGTAATGCTGGCAGCCAAAGGGGCCAGAGCAGCTTGGGGGTGTAAGAGGGAAATGGAGAAAGTCACACTATTTCATAAAAAGGTGTTTAAATCCTGACAATGTGCAAAAAAGCTTCAATAATAGAAATACTGGAGCTGGTGAGTGGAGATGAGAAGCTGCAGTGCTCTGAGCCTTTAGTCTGTGTTAATTTTATCTCTTTTAGTTTATCAAGGGCTCTGCAATATGGGTTCTCTGGCCAGGAGAAGGCAGGAGAAGGATGCCATGCCAGGAGGAGCAGACAGGCAGTGTTAAAGACGAGGAAAAGCAGGGGATTATAACCCTGAGGGGGATCAGCACTTGTGTGCCAGTCAAGGGATGGAGATTCTCCTCCACCTCTGCATGCCCACAAGACTGGACAGTCCAATTTCTTCCAGACCTGCAAACCTGGACAGTCCAATTTCTTCCAGACAAGCATAATTTAGTAAATCCTGTGAGTTCCAGAGGTGAAAAACTTGGTGTAACTGCAGGGGGTTTGGCAGGAAGCTGCTCTGCACGGTTTGGCCTTCAGTCCCACGGGTGGCTGAGTGTGCAGCAGGGGTAGCGCCACTTTCAGTGTGCTCTCCATGACTGGGACCTCCAGCCAGAGCTGCCAGTGGTGCCCGTGTCCCTCAGGGTCCGGCCACAGCAGGGAGCACCATTGCTCTGGCTGCAGTTTCTCCCAGCCCAGTTTCACCACAGACATGGCACGGCTTCTGCACGACCCAAAGGAACATCAGGGTGCGCTTGTACGACCTGGACATGCCCAGTCCTCTCTCTGAGCAGGACACAGGGATGGAGGGAGGGAGGACTCGCCTGAGCTCTGCCACAGAAATGCTTCTGAAGTTTGGGCAGGGGCTAAAGAGCCTGAGGTCCTTCATGGCCTCAGCAGTTCTGGGTTAACAGTTGGACTTGATGATCTCAAAGGACTTTCCAACCTAAATAATTCTGTGATTCTGAGATTATGCCCCATTTCTGCCCACTGAGAGTGGCAATAGTGGCAGGAAGCCACAGCAGGGCAGGACACTGTGGTGCCAGCCTGTAGACAGACATGGACATGGAAAAGGCTGGAGGAGACTGAGGGGAGACCTCACTGGGGTCTTCACCATCCTCCCGAGGGGCAGCGCAGGGACAGCTCCGACCTCTGCTCCCGGGGACAGGGACAGCACTCAGGGAGCGGCTGGAGCTGGGCCAGGGCAGGCTGGGGCTGGAGAGCAGGGAAAGGTTCTTCCCCCAGAGGGTGCTGGGCACTGCCCAGGCTCCCCAGGGAATGGGCACGGCCCCGAGGCTGCCAGAGCTCCAGGAGCGTTTGGACAGCGCTGCCAGGGATGCCCAGGCTGGGATTGTTGGGGGCCTGGGCAGGGCAGGGCTGGGACTGGGCGATCTCTGTGGGTTCTTTCCACTCAGGATATTCTGGGATGTGCTGATCACAGCACCAACTCAAAATCTGACTGCAGATAAGAGGTTCTGAACACTTTTCCCCAAACAAACAGAACAAAATTCCCTGATGCCATGGGCAGTGTGGTCACACCGACAGCAGCCCAAATCCCAGCCTTTCTGTCACTGGCACAGGGAGCTGCAGCAGGGGACAAAGATGTAGCTTGGGCTGTCTGTGCCACATCAGCCCCCAACCGATCCAACACCAACCCTTTGCCTTTCCTCCTGACGGGCATCCCTGATCTGGACGTTTTCCATGTGTGGATTTCCATCCCGTTCTGCATCACCTACATCACGGCCTTGCTGGGAAACACCCTGGTGCTCCCGGCCGTGGTCCTGGACAGAAGCCTGTACGAGCCCACGTGCTGTTTCATTGCCATGTTGGCCATCATCGACCTCATCTTCTCCACTGCCGTCGTTCCCAAGATGCTGGGCGTGTTCTCGTTGGATTCAAGGGAGATTGGCTTTGAGGCCTGCTTCATCCAGATGTTCTTCATCCACACATTCACCGCAGTGGGGTCAGGGGTGCTCCTGGCCGTGTCCTTGGACCGGTACGTGGCCATCTGCCACCCGCTGAGGTACAGCACCATCCTGACCGGCGCGACAGCCATCCGGGCAGGGTTGCTGTCCCTGGCCAGGGGAGTTGGCATCACCATCCCCTTGATGTGCCTCCTCACCAGCCTACCCTACTGCAGCCGCAGGGTGATCCCTCACTCCTGCGAGCACATGGCCGCGGTGGGGCTGGCGACACGGCCACCAGCCACCGCTACAGCCTCGGCACGGCCACACTGCTCGTGGGGACAGACTCTGCCTCATCACCTTCTCCTACTGCATCATCCTCAGGGCTGTGCTGAGGCTGCCGTCCCACAAGGCTCGGCTCAAGGCCCTCAGGACCTGCGGGTCCCACGTTTTCGTCATCCTGATCTTTTGCATAGGTGGGCTCCTCTCCATGTACCTGCAGATGTTCACTCTCAGCTTGGCACCTCACGTCCGAGTGCTGGTGGCTGATTTCTATCTGACAGTCCCTCCCATGCTCAACCCCCTCGTTTGTGGCATAAAGGTGATGCAGATCCAGGAAGGAATTTGCAAACTGCTGGGGCAGCTGGCAGGACCCAGGAGCTCACAAGCTGCTAAAGGTGGCTCCCATTCAGAGAGACAGAAAAAGATTTCTCCCATGCCAGAATAGGTGTGAAGCTGAGTGCAATGAATTATCCCCCAGAAAGGTCCAGCTCTCTCTCCAGAAAGGGAACCTAGACCAGATGCCTGACACTGACATGGCAACAGCCGATTGACAGGAAACCAATGGGCCAGTGCGGATGGCTTTGGGCAACTGTCCTTTGGCCAATGCACTCCTCCCTTCCAAGATATCACTTGGAAATCATGGAATCCCAGCATGTTTTGTGTTGGGAGGGGTCTTAAAACTCATCCAGTGCCACCCCGGCCATGGCAGGGACACCTCCCACGGTCCCAGGCTGCTCCAAGCCCCAGTGTCCAACCTGGCCTTGGGCACTGCCAGGGATCCAGGGGCAGCCACAGCTGCTCTGGGCACCCTGTGCCAGGGCCTGCCCACCCTCCCAGGGAGGGATCTCTTCCCAAGATACAATCAAAATCTCTCCTCTCTTAGTTTAAAGCCATTCCCCCTTGTCCTGTCACTGTCTGTCCATGTAATGCCCACTACACCCAAGTCTCTCATACTGGGGAGCCCAGCACTGGACCCAGCAGTCCCGGTGAGGCCTCTCCAGGGGTGAGCAGAAGGGAAGGATCATCTCCCTGTCCCTGCTGGCAATGCTCCTCCTGATGCACTGTTGGACACCTTTGCTCCTGCTCAGCCTGGTGTCCCCCAGGTCCTTCTCTGCCGAGCTGTTTTTCCAGCCGGGTGGCCGCAGCCTGTGCTGGTGCTGGGCTCGTTCCCCAGTTCTGGCAGAACTTTCCAGTCTCAGTTGAGCTCACGAGGTTCCCGTTGGCCCGTTTCTCCATCCTGTCGAGGTCCCTCTGGACACCAGCACAGCCACCAGGTGAACTTGCTGCTTCCCCAAGTGCTTAGAAAGGCTGGTCCTGGCTGAGAAATCCCACCGGTGGTGGTCAGGGTGTGTCCCCCAGTACCCGTGATGTCTCTGGGAGAGCTCCCACTGCCCGGGCCAGGGCAGGCGTGAGCTCTGTGAAGTGAGGACTCTGCTCCCTGCAGACACAACGCCAATGGCAAACCAGTGCTGGAGCAAGTCTCGAGTATTGGGGAGTGCTGGCTTTTGGGAAGTTTGAGGGACAGCGTTTTCCCCCTCACTGTGGGAAGGTGGAGAGGAGCCCCGTTGTGCAGGTGCTTGGGACAGTGGTGACATGAGACAGCAGTGACACGGGGCAGCTCCTGGATTCATCCACCCCCAGGTTCCTCCACGAAGGAGCCCCAAGGAAAGAGGCCCTTTCCCTTGTTTACCTGCAGAGGAGCCTGAGCCCAACAGGCACAGCAGAGTAACGAGCCTCAGGACGATTCCAGCCGAGCCTCAGGACGATTCCAGCTCTGAGCCAGGGCTCACTTGCTAGTTTTGAATCTCCTTTGGGTGAAATGTTCAAAGCAAACAACAGTTCAGCCCTGCGGGTGCTGGGGTAGGGGTGGGTGCCCGCTGGCTGTTTGGAGATGGGCAGGGGGACACGGAGTCCCTGCGAGGGCGGGGTTGGGGCAGTGGTGGCTTTAGGCAGTGACCCCGGTCCTGGCCATGCGTGGAAGGGTCTCTGCTCCCTCCACAGCTGGTTGCAGAGTTGCAAAGCCTTTGCAATGCCAGCACCCCTGAACCACCACGGCACCTCCAGATCATGGAATCGCAGAAGGTTTGGGTTGGAATGGACCTTTAAGCCCATCCAGTCCCATGCCCTGCCACAGGCAGGGACACTTTGCACTGTCCCAGGTTGCTCCAAGTCCCTTGGCTGGGGACGCTGGTTTGGCTGCAGCTCCCTGGGCAGTGCTGGGACAAACCCCTCAAGCATAGTGACCATACACAGACCCAGCTGGGATGGCAGGAAAGAGCTGGGTGAGCAGGGACAAATTCCAGGGTTTCAGCAAGTCCAGCACTGGCTGCTTGGGGCCCAGGTTGGGCACAGACCCCAGCTCCCACCCATCCTCCTGCCTATCCCCTCCTGCCTGGACCAGCACAGAACCTGCACCATCCCTCCACCACAGCCCATACCCCGGCCTCAGGTCACTCAGAATTAATGTTTATTTAATTCCAGATAAATTATCACTGTCCAGCAGCATTTCCTTGCATGCCTGTAGTGTACAACCTTCTTGGGACCTGCAGCACCAACAGTCCTGTTCGGTACCACCTAAACTCCAGTTCTGGTGGTGGGGGCTGGAGCTGCCACTTGGCACAGGTTTTTCCATTTTACCGTGGCATTTTTAGTCCCTAAAACTGCCTCTACTCTGGGCTGGGTTTGGAGAGGGCAACTCTGACTCTAAAGGAAAGCTTCTGCTTGACTGCTGCTCCTGGCAGCAGGCGCTGCCCCGGGGGAGCTGCGCGGGTCCCGCTGCCGCGGGGATGCAGCAACCTCCGGCAGCAGGAGAGGGCGGGGGGCCCTCGGGACACCCCGGGACGGTCCCTGCCTGGCCACGACGGGCGCCGAGGGACAGCGAGGCACAAACATCCCTCCCTCTGGAGAGGGGCAGGCAGAGAGGGGAACGGAGACGTCCCCGTGCCCTCGAGCGGGGCTGGGGGGCTGGAAAGGAGTTGATTACCGCGGGAGGTTTCTCTGGGATGAGGGACCAGGGTCCTGCAGCCGCGTCTCTCCCTGCGATGACCGATGGATGCGGGGACAGACGCTGATGGAAAGTCCCCAGGGAGCATCACCGGTGACAAACCCGTTAATTGGCCCCTGGGCAGCGGCGGGGGGGCCGCGGCCACAGCCGCCCGGCCAGCGACACTCAATGCTCCTGGGGCCAGAGCCCTCATTACCAGCCCGCTCGTTAGCGCTAATTGGACTCTCCCAGGAAGGGAACCTGATGGAAAAAACATAATAAACAAAGTTCAATTGCTTTTAACTTTGACTTGTCGGAAAGCCCAGGGAGGGAAGTGAGTCAGAGGGACGGCGATGCCGGGGAGGGGACGCTGCTGCCCCCCGCCACCGTCACATCCCAGATCTCTGTGCAGGGTCAGGGGACAGGGGACGAGGCCGAAGGCACGGGTGCCCCCCGGGGCCGGGCGAGCTCCGTTCGGGCCAGCACAGCGATGCTCTGCCGCACTACAGCGGGCCCGGCTCCGCGGAGGGCGTCCCGCAGCCTGGAGTGACCGCGGCCGGGGCTGGCACGGGCTGAGCGCTAGGGCCCTTCGGAGCTGCCCGTGCCTCTGCAAGGGGGGGTTCTGTGGGGTGTCACTGCTCTGCTGACGAGTGACCACAGAGCCCGGGAGGTCACCTGCCCCGCTGCTGCTGCTGCTGCTGCTGCTGGTGATGATGATGATGACGATGACGCGCGCACTGCCAGGCTATCTGCGAAGGAACAAAATAAATGGATGCCTCTCCCAACCTCTCGTGCCGAGGGCGAGCAGCAGCCGGGCCGGGCCGCCCTGGGAACACGGCGGTGACACCAGGCATGGCACTCAGGGTGGATCGCAGGAGGCCTCTCCTGGCCAGAAGGCAGCACTGCCACCTCGCTGCAGTGCCACCACCTCGCTGTCACCTCCCTGCCACCCTCTGCCACTTCCTTGCCACCTCCTGTCACCTCCCTGCACAGTCACCACCTCGCTGTCACCTCCTGCCACCTCCCCCCATTGCCATCCCGTGTCTCCCTGTGCCATTCCCTTGCCACCCCTGTCACCACCCTGAACTGCCACCACGTCCCCACTCTCGGGGCATGGGCAGCGCCATCAGCGCCCAACAGGCACCAGCACAGGGGCTTCAGGCTGGACTTTACAACCAGGACTTGCCTGAGGAGAGCCCTGCTGCTGCTCTGGGAACAGCCCTGAGCATGGGACTGACCTTCTCTGACCCAAGTGAGAATCATGGAATCCCACACTGGTTTGGGTTGGAAGGAACCTCACAGCCCACCCAGTGCCACCCCTGCCATGGCAGGGGCACCTCCCACTGTCCCAGGCTGCTCCAAGCCCCAGTGTCCAACCTGGCCTTGGGCACTGCCAGGGAGCCAGGGGCAGCCACAGCTGCTCTGGGCACCCTGTGCCAGGGCCTGCCCACCCTCCCAGGGAACAATTCCTGCCCAAGATCCCATCCATCCCTGCCCTCTGGCAGTGGGAAGCCATTCCCTGTGTCCTGTCCCTCCAGCCCTTGTCCCCAGTCCCTCTCCAGCTCTCCTGGAGCCCCTTCAGGCCCTGGCAGGGGCTCTGAGCTCTCCCTGGAGCCTTCTCCTCTCCAGGTGAGCACCCTCAGCTGTCCCGGCCTCAGCTGATGCACTGAGGTCTCTTGGCCTTCAGTCAGGTGGGGTCTGGGCTGTGACTCACCTGTGGCAGGTCCCGTACCCACCTGGGACTGGCTTAGGGACACTCATTGCATGGAAACAACCAGGACCAGTGTCCAGGAGCCTGACTCACTTTGCTCCCAGGTGTTCACAGCTCTGGCCAGGATGAGCCCCAGGAGGCCCTGCCTGTGTGACAGGGGCTTTGGAGTCTCCCACCCTCTGGTGATACTCACAGGGGACCCCAAGACCAGAGCCAAACCTGGATAAATGCTTCATGTTGTGCTTTTCCAACCTGCCCGGTTGCTGAGGCTCTTGCGGATCCTGCGTGCTCCACAAACAGAAGAGGAAGCTGTGGAGAGGCTGCGGGAAGGGCCTCAGCTTCCATGGAAACCCAGAGTGAGCTCACAGGAATTCAGATTCCAAGTGTCAGT
This sequence comes from Callaeas wilsoni, assembly GCA_013398955.1. NCBI lineage: Eukaryota > Metazoa > Chordata > Aves > Passeriformes > Callaeidae > Callaeas > Callaeas wilsoni. The sequence goes on from VWPU01019319.1 coordinate 17,514, forward strand.
CAGGAGCCATTCCCTGAAGGTGTCACAAGGTGGGAGCTGGGAATACAGAGTTGCCCAACCTGCTCAGAGGTGCTGGTGGGAGCAAAAGAAAAGGGGCAGAGATTTTAGGGGGAAACCACGAGGATTGTGGAGGAAAACCACAATTTGGTGGAGGTGACGGTGTAAAAAGCACTCGAGCCTGGCACCCAGACTGGGAGACACTGTCAAACCCAACATGAACCAGACAGCAGGGGACAAGAGACCTCTGGGCCAGGGAAAACCTCTGCACCCGAACATCCCCAGGTGCTGGTAGAGCTCTCCAGGAGGAACCAGAGAGGGGGCACAACCTCTGTTTGTTTTCTGTTTTGATGTCTCCTCTCAGGGGCTGAGACCGCAGCACTTGGAGCTGGAGCGCAAGGCAAAGGGACGAACTCACAGAGCGGGGGTTTGTGATCGGGGTCTGAGCCCCTCCGAGTGCTGCCAGGGGCAGATGCAGCTCAGAGGGACCCAGCCCCGTGCTGGACACCTGACCATGTGCCTCTTTCCGGCACCTTTCCCAAACCGCCTGACTTTGGGGCTGGTTTGGCAGCACATCCCCGCGGCGCGGCCACGCCGCCTGGCACCGATGGCCCTCCGGCCTCGGCAGCGTGGCCGTGGTGGCACTCGCTTGCCGGGGAGGCAACGCCAGTTACCCAGGGCTGGCACGACACAGCTTTTGTGTCAGCTCCTTCTCGTCCAGTCCCAGTACTAAGGGAAATTGGACGGTTGGTCCAAAGCCGAGGTCCACAGCCGCTGGTCACTGTCCCCAAAGGGTCTAAAGGTGCTTCTGCACCTGCTGGTGATGCTGGGATGCCCAGCCTCTCAACCACAACATTCACCCAGACCACTCCCTTCCTCTGCAGCAGTTTCACTTCTTCCATCCCTTAATCAGAGTATTTGCTTTTGTTTATGTCAATTTTTAAGGATTTAATTATTTCCACAATCTCTTTGGTTGGGTTATCTTACTTAAGCCCTCCCCCTGCAGGCAGGAATTTTCCCTAGGGACTTTGGCTCTTTTGTTCTAATTATATTAATGTCGTAATTAGCTCTCAGCCTGACTAACCCTAAGCACCCTCTATGTGCAGTGTGTGTCTGTGCTTATAAACCCCCTGCCAAATCAGGACTGGATTTTTCCCAAGTCGTGCTCCTCTGTGACTCACCCGGTAAATCACGGAGTCGCAGAAGGTTTGGGTTGGGAGGGGATGGACAGGTCGGTGTCTCCAGGTTCCATCCTGCTCTGTTTTCTGCAGGTCCTGGATTCAAATCTGGCAATTCCACCCATCCCCTCGCTGCAGCACAGCTTTGGGTGAGCAGGGTCCCAGCGAGGGGCTCTCCTCCACCTCTTCGGACTACTGGACTCAAACTTTGGGAGGCCCTGGAGCCTGGGGGAGACCTTGGCTCTCTCTCAGGTGCTGAAGCAACTCAGACCTTTCCTGGCTGTTATTCTCTTACGTGGCAGCCAGGTTTGCAGGAATATCCACAAGAGCCCAGGAGCAGCCCCCAGACAGAACCCTGCCCCCAGCTAACTCACTCAGCCTCATAAAAACCATTCCAAGCCTTCCAGCACTTAATTCCTGGCAGGCATCTGAGCCTGGGCCGAAATTAATGAGCAGTTCCACGTCTCCACACCTACAAGGTGTTGTTGTGCGTGGGGACGAGGTTTGTAGGGAAGCAGGAGAGAGCGGGAGCTGCCAGATGAATATTAAACCCAAAGAGCTGCTCAGCAATATTTTATGCTTTTACTGAGTTTGACTTCAATGCTTGTGGGGAAAAAAAAATCCTGGGCAATGCAAGGACTCCAGGGAATTAGTATCTTCCTCCGGCTTAAAAGCCTCATTTTTTATGAAACACAAATGAGTTCTGGGCAGACAGGGAGGTCTGGGAGCACCTCGTTGTATTTGCCAGCTGATATTTCTAAGTGTCTACAGAAAGTTGGGAGGACCATGAAGTGATGCATAAAAAATTGTAATTTTGAAAATAGGAAAATAGATGGGAAAGGGCCTGGGAGTGGGGGAGAGCTCCCTGTTTTCCTGCTGCATTGCGGCTGCGGAGTTAAGGATCTCGGTTAGGCTTTGCTGCCATAAATTAAGAAGCATCAAATACACAGAGACAAAAAGGCAAGGAAAAAAGTCAGACATCTTACAGCTCCAAGTCAGGGCTCCGAGACAATTCCCGGGCAGAGCCCACAGCTTCAGTGGTGGGGTGAAACCTGGGGCCAAGATCCAGCCAAGGGCTGCTCTCACCCTGGAGCAGGAGGGATTTCAGGTGACCTTGACAATGGCACAGAGCCCAAAATCCACCGTGTGAAACCCAGCCAAAAGCAGAGGAAGTTCCAGACTTCATGGGGGAAAGCACAGATTCCAAAGGGACAAGTCCTTGCGTAGGCAGGCACAGAGCATCCCTCCCCAGAGGAAATGAGGAGCAGGTTCAGTGGGCAGCTCTTGGAAAGTCACCTGGATCCTGGCTCCAGGCACACATTCCCGAGGCCATGCTGAGCCGGGGCTCAGCCAGACTCCTGCCCAGGTGTCCCTGGGACTGCGGGGAAAGGGTCCCATCTTTCCTGGCAGCCCACCAGCTTTCCCTTCCCTGGATTCCCCAACAATTTTCCCTTCCCTGGATTCTCCACCATCCCCAAGCCTCCAGCCCATCACCTCTGCCTGCTGACCACCCCAGAAGAGATGCCAGCAGAGGATTCCATGGAAGCTGTGGTGGGGGCTTGAGAAGGATGATGCTTTCAGTACATCCTGACAACCAGAGAGGTTCATTTACCAGGCAGTTTTCTAACTCTGGGATAATATCCCCGGGAATGAGTTGAGGCTACAAGGCAGGAGAGATTCAGTCTTGGGAGCAGCAGAAATACACAAAGACGCTCAATGCCACAGGCCTTGGAGAGAAAAACCTGAGAAAGGTTGTCCATGCTGGGAAAGGCTGTGGTACAGTAGGAGTGCTGCCACTGAGGATGGACAGTGGGACACCGACAGGAGTTACCCTGGAGGTGGCAGGTCCTGGTGTTACCCCTCACCCAGATGTGATGAAGTTCGAGCCTCCCATGGACATGTCCCACACGACTGGAGATGGGATAACTCCCACCTTCCACAATTGTCCAGTTCTGGGCCCTCACAA